>OMOW01108835.1:0-10012 GCA_900312555.1 Lamprogrammus exutus
TACAGCCCTTTAAATAAACAAACCTTTTTGACAGTAAGAAGCTGTAAAGCACGTTATGACTAAAACGAAAGTCATTAGTCACTCAAAGCGTTTGGGAAGCCCAGGCTTCCTTTTTCTTGCTCTTCACAAACCATTGTTGAAATATGTTGAGACAAAAGGACAGGACTGAAGTCTCCTAACACATAAAAAAACAACTAGACATAATTTCTAATTTTGTCCCTTCAATTTCACATACATATATATATACATACAGGCCACTGTAAGGCAAATGTATTTTCTTGAAAACACATCCAGGGCCCCACAATTTAACATTATCCACATCTTTCTGTATAAAAATGGAAAAATGTCCACGAAACCTTCATATATCCACATATTGATTCAAGAAAACAAAAACTTATGACCATAACCCATTACCTTTCACTATTAGACTAATTTGCAAGACCAGCTGACCTTTAACGTGCTGCTATTATACCTGAGTTTGTTCTAGTTGACAAACTGGATAAAGCTCAACATATTTTTAGACTGACAAGATAGCGATGGCGATAAAATACAGCGTAAAAGCATCATCTTCAGAGTCAAAATGATGCATTTAAAACTGAAGCGCGGCTTTAAAACAAGTTAACAGGACGTTAAGGAGCAAAAAATAAATCATATTGGCAAATCATTATTAGCATGATTAAAATTTGAGAAAAATAACTGTAAAATATAAAAAGGATGATGAGGGCCTTCAAACTGGATTAACCACAGATGAAGAAACCAGATCAATGTAAAGTGTGACTGCAGAAGGTTTTTTTGAATCTACTTGTATCATATTCTTATTTTGAAAGTGCATTAGAGCACTTGTGTGCAGAACCAGTGGTTGGGCCATGTGGAGTAAAGTTACAGTTTGCATTTAAAAAAGGAGGCCTAAGACAGACAGAGTACAGGTGTTTGTGTGTGTGTACAAACGCTCAGTGGTATAGGGTTGGGTATTGAGAAACAGGTATAAACTGGAAGCTGCTGCAAATTCATAAAAGGCAGTGACTCATAAATGAAACATGCTTTTCAGCTCCTTTTATCGATTCCTGAAAATGACTAATTTATGAAGTTGCATCTACAGCACTTCCATTGACTGTGCTGATTACACATATGCGAGAGCTGTGTCTAAAACATGGTTTACAAATTAGGTTTTCCCCCCCAAAAAAGAAGCATAAAACAGCAAATATTTGACTTGCCAATGGCACGAAAATAGAAAGTTTTAGAGAATATATTTACATTCTTGAAAAGATCACTGTTTAGAGTGGGCTCAATCCACTGAAAATGAAGTTTTTCCATCAAACATGTTTTGGTTTCTTTCTGTTCTAAAATAGTACAAGACATGAAAACAAGAATATCTAAAAGATACCCAACCCTAGTGTGAGGTGACACATTTATCACCATGTTTGTCTTGCTAAAAGAAAGTGGTCAGTGCATGCGATTTGACACAAACAGACGCGCCTCCTTCTGCTATTGAGTTAAAGACTTTGTTACAATCGATCAACGTGGCAAGTATTCTAAAATGTCTAACTTTAGCCACAAAAACTATTTTAAAGTGTAGTGTGACAACAGAGAGAAGACTAAGTAATCTCTTTGCTGCTAACCTCCAGCCGTCAGACCTCCACTCTATCCCCACCAATGAGCTGAGCAGTGTCATCGTCAGTGTGGTGTGTGTCGTCCCCTGTGCCATCATTGTCCGAGTCCGTGTCCTCTATGGGGGAGTAGTAGCCTTCGTAGCCCAGGATGGGTGCGTCGCAGCGGGCAGGGGAGGCTAGGCACTGGGCCGTGGTCACTGTGGTGGTTGTTGTGGCTGCGTAGGCCCCTGGACTTCCAGAGGGGGAGCCCGGGTTGGAGGGCCGGAGCAGAGGAGTGCGCTCCGAGTCTGCTTCAACGTCTGTTCCCTCTTCTTCGGGACGTCTTTCGTTTTCCCCCTCGGAGTCAGAGTCCGAGTGCTCGGGGTTGCGGCGTGTGACACGCTGTTTGCACACGGGACACGTCTTCTTGGTCTTCGTGAGCCAGGGGTCGACACACTTGCAGTGGTACGCTGCAGAGAGAGAGGGGAAATTTAGGTCACATCTGCCAAAGAACAACAAGCTCAGAGTTCAGTAAATTATTACAGAAGACGTTCACAGAAGGAAACATGGCCATGAGGCAGTTCATACTCATCAATCCTACTATCAAATTATTAGGGTGCTGTATAAAACCATTTACTTACCATGAGCACAGGGCAAAACTCGCAGCTTTTCTCCTTCTTCATACTCGTCCAGACAGATTGCGCACACATCATAATCATCCCCTGAAAAGGAAGAAAAGAGCCTCTTCATTAAAAGGTGTTTATGGACTAGATTGCAATTAAGTACTTTTAGTAGTTTTAAACTGTAAAATATAAACAAATACCCGGTGTCACCTCAGTGACAGTCAAGAATTGTAAAACTGCATTTATCTTACCTTTAGTGAATTTATGGATTGGAATCCGCTTCAGCTGTTCCTTTGACAAACGATTTTTCCTCAGCCTTTTTCTGTACTGCACACATCGTACAGCCTGAAACAGTACAAAAACAAAACGTTTACAAGGCTGAAATAATTAGACAAACATTCAACAAATTAAAAAAAAAAAAAAAAAATCGTACTTGGTGTGATAAGTACATGCCAAATATGAGCTAAATCATGGGTTTAATGTAGTCTCTTGACTCAAATTAGAAGTGATAAGTATTTGGTAGAATTCTTTAATGAATAAATAATAACCACTTGCCCTTTGGGTGCAAATAAAGTTGAACTTGAACTTAAATATAGCACCTCAACAGGAGAATAAAATGGATCTGGCTTCGCTACAATAGCATAAGGCCACAGAAGAAACATACTCAAGGTACAAAGTACAACTGCACACTGCAACTTCAAGATACCAACATGCAATTTGAAGAAATGTGCAGAATAATGATAAGACACAGTATAAAATATCTATGGAGGTGTCAGATCTTACACACTTACCATGATGACAAGCATCACAAGAATAATCATGCCGACCACTCCAGTGAAGGGAATAAGATAGTATGACAGTGGGAAAGCAAACTCTGGCTTGAGAATCACATAGGCCCTGTATGCCAAAAAAGAAATGTCGGTCTCGAAAGTGTCACAAAAATGCCCCGAATATGCCTCAGACACAAACATCAACTTAAGCATTAAAGCTAAAATAAACATCAATGATAGCCAACATGTAAAATGATAAAAGATCACTTAGGGAAAGCGTTGTTTGCGATAACACTGTAATCGTTTTATTACAGTGCAAGTCCTTTACTTCTTTGAGTTTGTCTGTCTTCAGGACAATACTGATATTGTTTCATTGAAGTACTGGACAGGCCTACAAGGCTGCAACAGCCTGGCAATAAATCCTAACTGTGTGTATATCTGCTGTCCCTTTGAGGACACACTTGTAATGGACTGTACTGGTGTTGGACTACATCCAGACTTGAATCCGACACAATGTCAAATAACTCGACAACATAAGACAATTTACTGCAAAGCAAATGTATTGTATTGGAGAATTAGATAAACAATACTGACCCTTGTTCTGGAATTATGAAGCTCTTAAGAATTTGGGCGGCATAGTGGCTGGTGAACACTGAGGGGATCTTAATCTCATCTGCAATAGTGTCTGTGCAAGAAAAACAGAATAGTGGCGCTTTAGATAAAGAAAATGACACAATAACAGATACTGTATAAAAACTATGTTAGATATTTGGAAAGAGAAGCATCACCATTGCTGTTCATTTGGACCAGTTCCTCTGAACCCACGTTGTGAACAATGGCAGCGCTGTATCCAGCCTGCTGTGCGTGCAACACCTGAAAACATTTTCCTCACATTAGCTCACTTTCACAAAGCACTAAATGTCCTTCACACGACTTACACCAGAGCTATCACTGACCTTTGCGTCAAAATGACAATCACGGCGTCTGATGAGAGCTATGAATTTGGTGATGTTGGCATCAGTAAATGGTGGAAGTGGAGGAGGTGGGTCTATTGGCGCACAGCCATTGAGTGGATGAGACACCACCAAAATTCCCTTTTCACACAGAGACGAAAACATCATTTGAAAATATCACAAAATGTGTTTTTCTGCACGCATCTTGTCTCCACAGCTCTACTCTCACCATTAGTCCGTCTTTGGGAAGTGGGGATCCAAACGAGGCAGGCAGGTCCTCAAAGAACATGGACGTCCTATTGCTATAATGCTGTCATAAATATACAAGACAACATATAAAGATAATACAGTGACATCTCAAATGTTCATATGAATTGACATAATCCCCAGGAGAATTAGAGAAATCAAAGCTCACATATTTTAAGTATTTTAATTAAATAATAAGATTTTGTGACATATGATTCCATAGCTTGAAGAGATTTTTTTTGCCGTTTTTGTCAAACAGATTTGGACTGGCTGTACATTGAGAGGACAGGATATTTACAATTATTTTAGTTTCAGTTGAACTTTGGATTTCATTACTTTGGTTTCAAAGGTCCGCAGCTATGACTAATGAGCTACCCTTTCATCACACCACATTGCTGCCACAGCAATTCTCTTCCTGTGCAGTGTCTTTCACATTCAGGGTGTAAAAACTATGTTAGAAATCCTGTTAAGCTAATTTTGACCAAGAAATGTGTTTAACCTGTGTTAACCAGGATTCACTTAACCCCTGAATCCATTAAAAGAAGGACAGAAATCAGGTTATTGCAGGAAGACAACAATTTATTTTTTAAATGCACGGAAATGCAGTGTATAAGATAAAGCCCTGAGATTACTTACAGCATCGATGTAGGCATGTGTGGGCGAGGAAACCAGTATGCAGCACAAAAGCACAACAAGAAGACTCAATCGAGCACCCATGAGCACCATCCTGATTCACAGACGACTGCACTAAACTGTGGGATAAGAGAGGACAGTAGTTCTACACTGCGAAGCTCTGAACTATGACGCTCATCTTGCAGTTTAGAGAATATGCTTGCATTCACACAGTTCAAATAGTAAATACTGTTATGGGTATGGATGGATGTAAAGAACAATGCAAATATGAATATAGATAATGTACAATCAGGCCAGATGTGAAGCTTTACCAAGAGACTTACTGTCAAATAATAACTTCATATTAATAAGTCTAAATAACATGGCTCAATTTGAACTTTTACAATATGAAACGAAACTCGTGGCTGTGACTAAAAATTCTATATCAATATAGAAATACATATATAATAAACAGAAATCTCAAAATTGTCTCAATGTCCAAGGTCATATCATCTCATTGCTTATTTTGCCTGAAGAAGTGTTAAATACACAGAAGCTTCCAATATACAATGATTTGGGAAAGAGAGAGAGGATCCATCAGATCGATTTGTTGATAACAAATTTTCTCAATTGACTTATCTACTAATTAATTGTTTCGGGACGTATTTTAAAAAACTTATGTTCTTCTTAATTGAGTACAAAACTCACGCTACAAACTTTTGAGTACTCCGTTCTCGTGAACTACTAAACGTGGACAGAACAATCGTTTCGGGTCAAAGCAAAGCAAGTTTCGGGTCAAATCGACAGCAGGGGGGGGATGTAAACATATGAGATGATGGCAAGGTCATTTTCAATCTGAGCGTACTTTTATAGCACAAACATTTATATCAACTCGAGACAATCCCACCCCATGTTTCCCTATAGTACTAATATAACACGCGGAAATGCGTTGTGCGCATGTGCAATCGACGCAAAAGCTTCAGGGAGAAGTTTAGGCAGAATTTGTTGTCTATTGTGACCCTGCTGGCCGTGTTGTTATCACAGCTGTTTCCTCCCGCTGTACTAGAAAGGTTAACAAACGCTGGCCTACTAAACTGCATTTGGTTAAACTTGATGTTTAACCCATTTAAGTTTTCAAACACACTAAATTTGGTTGATGGGGTGACATGTTATACATTCGATGTTGATGATCCATGTAATAAAATGACTTAGAGAAATCTAGCGACCACAGAACATTAGTGAACAGTGTATGGTTAGTGTAAAGCTTACATACCTTAGTATCCGGATATTTACAGTAAAGTTAACACCGTTGTCCTTGTTGCTTTATTCGAGTTTCTCCCACGCCAACATGTAAAATGGCTAAGCTTGTTTTTGCCACTCCAGCGTTTGGGCCTTTCCTACCGATCCAGAAGAACACAGTAAAGACAGGAAGGATAAGCTAACGCGATGTTAGCTAGTGTTAGCCGACGTTAGGTAACAGTTGAGTCTACGTGACAGTGTAATATATGCGTTCTCTGTAGCACATCTATACGAAATCACACACAATTAGTGATATTTAAACCTCTAAAACGGTTTTCGAGTTCCCCCGTGTTGGCTTGCTGATAAGTTTGTTATTGCTTTTTCGCCATACGTCTTCTTTTTCTAATCTTTCTTGTGTTGTAGCATCGTGACTCACAGCGCCACCGGTGGAGAGGAGGAGAAACAGCAACGATGAACTCAATGAGCTCAAACATGCTCACATTCCTCTTTATCTTCCTGTGGTTTAAAAATGAACGGAAATCGATAAACCCAAAGAAAGGGATTGGCATTAAAGGACTATTGAAATTGATACAATAGAGGAAGTCTTCTTTTTCAAAACAACTTATTTGTCCTAAATTCCAAATTCCTTGCTTTCAACAGCCATTTGTTTTATTTTGTTGACAACTACCCTCACATACAGTCTTCACATTGTATGATTGCTTCTCTATGCTTGTAGCTGGTTTACGTGGACAAAAAGTTCAAAACAGTAATTATGTGTCACTGTATGCAAATTAATTGTATGAAATGAGTCTGAAAGCATTTGAATTGATTTGAAAGTCAGAGAAAAACACAGATTTATCAGAGGCTGGGGAACTCTGCCTGTATTTCATAGAAACTGTGAATAAACACATTGACAAGCAGCTACACAGAGACAGACGGGCAACAGTGCATTGAGATGATCAGATTCCAGTTAGTCAGGCTTCTATCTATAGACTTTGTGTGTTCCAGGCATGAATTTCCTTTACCCATACTTGACATTTGCAATATGCATTGGTGTCTCCTTCTAGTTGTGGAAGCCTGTGGAATCATTGGTATTAACTTTATGTTTGGCACGTTTTAAAGGTAGCTGATAACAATGTCCAATACATCTGATAATGTTTTTTGTCTCCCTGTAGGGGAATACATGTTGTTATTACCAAATACATCTGCAGAACTGCACAGAAGTGGTAGGCACTTGAACACACAAAAGAAACAAATGCGACTGATGGGTGAACAAGTGCAAAGCCACCATGATGTTCAATGAAGTGCATGATAGTTGATTAGTATGTACAGAAGAAAGCTGATGTACCGATGTAATCATATAGTAGCTGCCCAAGCTGCCAGACACACTGCTGCGATTTAATAATCGAAAGACTCTGCTGGGAGAAGACTTGATTAATCATATTAAATCATATTTAATACTGTACAGTGTCCTTGAGTTTGAGAAAGGCGCTTCAAATTGAATTTATTATTATTATTATTAAATACAGTCTTCATCTCTAAACCACAGTGAATTTTCAGGGCATCAAAGTGACGTAGTATGAGAGAGACTTTGACAGAGTTTCTGGCACTGTGCGCAAGGATGTCCTTCTCTTTGAGGTACTGGTGATTATCTTGCTGTTGTCACGTGTCTCACTAGGGGGCAAAAAAAAATTGTCATTGCTGATTGACCCTTTTTCATTCCCCCTAACAAAAAGAAAAGGCTAGAAATGTCTCTACTGCAGTCACAGCAACAGGTCAGCAAATATTCTTCATATTCTGTTGAGTGTCTTTTTTTAAATAGGAATTCATGCACAGTTTAGATATTTAGAATGGTTTAGCAGCTATGGCAGGCCTCTTTATGAGAATGTCATTGAATTGCTTGGTGATATTTACACTTTTCCTGGTGCTCATATCCAGAAAAACAAAGCAACAGTTGCAGCTTGAATTCTAAATGACCAAAATAAAAAGTCAACAACAAGACAAAAGAGGTGCAAATCACATCACCACACTGATCTGCAATTGAGTCCACCAGACGGATGAAGCCTTTTTTTCATTCAGAGTTACAATACTATAGCCCCTTTCACACATGCAGTCTTCCCCTGAAATGTTCAGGGATGCTTCCTGCATGGGGTCACGTGTGAATGGGAGAAGGGATCGATATTCAGGAAAATCTGTACCTCCAATTTCCCACCTCAAGACCATGTATCATTCCAGGGAAAATGCCTGTAAGGCTGTGTTGTGAATGAAAGCAGTAATGTTGCAGGGAAGGGCATGTAAAGGGTCACGTCCGTCTGACAGAAGACGCTTTCATGTGGAGCGAGCAAACCGATCATAAGACCCGCTGATGATGTATTTGGAGACTTGCCCCATCTATTCCGTCATGTCATGGCATGTGTGAAATGGCGCAAGACGGCAATGTTCCTGAATGTAGTTGCATGTGTGAATACTGAAAATCACTAGCGGTGCTTGAAAGGTTATCCCAGTAATTTGCAGGGAACTATGTTTGAAAAGGCCTCATGAATGCTGAGGGGAAGGGTGCAGGGTAAAGAGAGACATTATATTAACAGGGACCGCAACTAGTGGTATAGTGGTTTGTACCTTTGTGTTGATGGAGATCTACAGCTGTGGTTAAGGGTTGCATTGTATTGTAGGTCAAGTTAATGGGCTGTAGTGGAAAAATATAACCTCATGCAACTCTTTCATCTAAGCACAGCACACTCTGTTCTATTCATAAGAAGATTCAGGTTTGCATGACACAGAGAAATTAACAGAATATCAAAAAAGAACTCCTTACAAGGAGTAAACACAAACACACGCCACTTACGAAAATTAATCACACAGCTCCACTTTTTATCTGAACCGGCTAAAATCATTTTCTAATCTCACACACAGTGCACCCATATAAAATTGGACAACATCCTTCCTTCTTTGCACTTCATGGCAGACACAGCTTTGACTGACAGGGACCTTTCTGCAGAAAGCCTCAATAAAATAATTCAATCTCACCCACCTCGGTCTGAAATTCAGTTTGTTTAACTAAATTTCCACAACAAACTATTAAGTTTTAGATCAGATTTCAATCATCTTGCAGACATAGTCGTATAACTCTACATGTGTGTGCCTTTAAAATCTGAACTGTGTTTTGCCTCGGGATGCCAAGTGTTTGGGAGAACCTGAGCTGATGCAGAGCCCACAGTGCATTCATCTGTGTGTGCAGCGCAGATGCACCTTACACGTACTTCCACAGCAGCCATAATGACTAAGGTTAAGGGGCCATCACTGTGTTTTCACACACTTGAGCCCATTACGTGTGTTTTATGAGGTGGTTCAGACACAAACTCTGTACTTGTGATCGCAACATCCTTATTTGAATTCAAGCAGAGGACCTTTGTTGCATGTCATTCCCCTCTGTTTCCCATCTGTCTATACTGTCCTGTCTAAAATAATGGCTGAAATGCTCAAAAACTAAATAAAAATGTTTTTCCTGCCTATAGACAGGGGTTTGTTTCAGTTTATTTCAGTAATGTGTTAAGATCAGCTTCAGAGATTGGAAACTTGCTTTAAATACCAATACCTACCTACCTCTGAAAACTCAAGTGTGCAATACCTACCTACCTCAGACATAGTTTTTGCATTTTCTTGCCTTGTTTATATTGTTAATAGTGTTTCTACTGAAAAGTGCTTATTTATCATCTTTAGTTTACTGCTCTTAACTTAGTCTAGTTTGTAGTGATGCTCTTTGTAGTTGACTATCCACTTTTGCTGCTGTACACTGCAAATTTCCCCGTCGTGGGACAAATAAAGGATTATCTTATCTTATCTTATCTTATCTTATCTTATCTTATCTTATCTTAAATAGGTAACATGCCTCAGTCAACAATCAGTAACTAACTCTTGTCACAGCTTTATGTGGCAGACTGCCACTCACTCATCATTACTGGGGAAATATCACTAAAATG
>OMOW01108843.1:0-10530 GCA_900312555.1 Lamprogrammus exutus
GGTATACATGCCGAAGCTGAGGAGCCGCACTATGGCTGCACGGGCTGCTCGCTCTCCATGATGTCTCCATCTCAGGCTGCTATCAGCTAATGAAGCCCAGTCTGAAGAGCCACACGGAGTAGAGCAGGAAGACACACACGAGGAGATTTTTTTTTGGACAGCGAGACATTCAGCCAGATAGCTTGAGGGCATAGTGCTTCAATTTACGGTTTAATGGTCTATCTTGGACTTGCAAATTGGAAAACCTAAAAATAGCATACATGGCCTATAGATTTACTGTATGTAGCAAGGAAGCATTTTGCGGGAGTGTAAAAGCCATTTGTAACCGAGCTCTGAAAGAAACAAGGGAAAATGTCGATAACAGTCGGGGAGGGGGCATTCCCCCAAGGTGTCTGCGTTTCACCGAATAAAGACGAGGCTGAGCTCTTCGGGTGGAAGGTGCAGGCAGGTTCATTGAATTCCACACAGAAGCCTATCAGTCTGACTCCTCCAGAGGGAGACGATCCCTACACTCAAGTGTCTGAGCCCAGCCGCTTTTTCTCTCTGGGGGTAATTTGTGCCGCGGCATTGTGAGACATCAATTCTTAAGTGACACGTTTTGTGGAGAAAATAGGAACATTTTAAGACCGTTATTTGTCATAATTTTCCACAGACAAATTTATCACCACGGAGGTCACCGGCCCTGAGACATCCAGGCTGGGGTTATTGTATATCTTTCTAATGCTGGGAGCTGAGTAGCTCTCGATTTGACAAACTCTCCATCCATCCATTTCCTGCCGTTTATCCTGGGTAGGGTCAGCATGCTGAGCAAAGTATCGAGGTGTCCCTCTTCCCGGCCACATTCTCCAGCTCTTCCCCAGGAAGATGAAACATACAATCCCTCCCACATATTCTGGGTCCGCTTCGTGGTCTCCTTCTCACTAGGGAGGTGTCCAGTAGGCGTCCTGATTAGATGCCTGAACTGCCTCAGCTGGCTCCTTTCAATGTGAAGGAGCAGCGGCTCTATGCCAAACTCCCTCCTAATAACCAAACTCCACACCCTTATGGCTAAAATCAAACTCTCTGTATCTACATTGCCACCAGGGTGTGCGTGACGTAACTTTCGTCATCTGCTTAGATCTCTTGATGTCCGATGTCTTTGCGGATGTCCAAGCATCACCCATTATTTTGTGTCCACGTGGACCTGTCTGCACCTGCAAGCACCAACTATAAATGCTATACTATACTATATTATACTATACTATACTATACTATACTATAAAAGAGTGTAGGAGGGGACACGGGACACATTTAGTTCCCTCCCCGTACTCCAGTGGTCCTCTCAGCGGGAGGATTCTATAATGGCAGAACCTTTTCAGTGCAACAGGACGCCGGAGCACAGGAGACGGTCCAAACACATTCAGGTTAGGTGAACTGTAAACTCCAAATTGCCCGAATATGTGAATACGTTTGTCTGTGTGTAATCGGCCTGTTAGCAATCAAATAAACACACGACCCTCGACCCTGCGCTGGGCTGTGTGGAGTGTGCCCACTACAGCAGACACAAAAGTGTTCCATACACAGAACCGATGGCGCGGGAGTGGACATTGTTCTATCTGTGACCGTTTTGAAGTATAATGTGGACTTTACGTAGGTGAGGACCTTGGGAGAGTCCTGACGCCCTGCGGAGGAACATCACTTCAGCCGTATCTGCAGTCTCATTAGGGACTTTCAGCAGTGACAGTTGAGCAGACAGCTGTGGTGACCGCAAATTAGATGTTAGCTTCTTCTTTTGGTCACTACCCAGAGCTGCACATGTATTCGTATTCAATCGGTTGATCTAAAGGAAGCATGCTCTATCTATTAAACACAGTTTGTTGATGCCTGTTTTGCACTCACTTTTGGATTTTATTGTAAATCAGATGATGATGGATTACTGCAGCTTTCCTGTTAATTATTTAAGAACACTTAGGAACACTTCAGAATATTGGTAATATGTTGAATCGAATGATGAATATCATTAAGTGTGAATAGTTCTGTGTGCAAGTTAGTACCACACAGAATATATTAAAATGCATGATTTCTTATTTATTGATTGAACAGAAATACCAGCTTGCAGCAGCCTCTTAACGGTTGGCAGGAAAGCAAAGATTGAACACATCAAATTCAATGTCAATTTGACTTAATTTCTCAAATTTCTCCCTTGAGTAAACACTCCATCTGTCTGAACTGATCTCCTCACCAACATTGGATCTAATCCCCCTCCTTACACGTCAAACTATTCTCACCGATGATCCTCCTCCAAGCAGGATGACATTCAGATTCTCAGCAGGGGAATCAAACCTCACCGAGCCTTGAAAGGCTTCCAAGGTGACATTTTCACCCGAGCCCTCTCCTCACTGAGCATTTCTGTTTTCCCTGTTTGGATCTCTGCATTGTTGCCAGTAACAACGTGCGTGTATCCTGCCTCATGAGATGTAATCCTTTACTTACATATCCACACACATTTGTACAGGCACGTACACAAAGCTGTGTACATGTACACACAATGCACGCCAGACAAAACAGACAAAGCTATCACACACCTGCATACGCAAGAGAGCAGATTCATACAGATGTCGACACTTGGACTCACATTAAAAGGCACACAGACACACACACACATATATAGATATGTATACTTTTCCACCCTCTGCAATATCAGTATGGGGTAGAGGAAGCTCACAAAGGGAGTAATCTAACACCAGGGAAAATGCCAAGTGTCTTATTAGTGGTTTAGTGGAGCTGGCTGGGAATCGATGAGTGACCCCAGTGGTCACAACACCCAGCACACCCAGAGACACACATCATGGCAGTCAGTCTGCACTATCCATCATAACAAAAAAAGAACTGTCTTCCTCAGTTAAAGACTTTCTGGCTCTTATCCCCCTTCTGTTCTGTGCTTTGGGAGAGAAGTGAGAGAGCTGCTAAACAAAGGCACAGCCAACATAAGAAGTCCCACATTTTCCCCTTTGGTCCTCGGAGACGACTCCTTTATTCCACCACAAAACACACAAAGCACACAACTTTTCTCTTTGCTGGCGTTTTATTCATGATGTTCAATGAAAACGTTTGATCAAGCTAATTTTTGTAACGCTTTGACAAACGGCTGATCAAAGAAATCTTTTCTGTGTTTTGACCCTGATTTCGGATGTACGCCCTCCGATACAGGTGCTCCTGTAGTGACCTGGGGCCTCATTTATAACAGTTGTATATGCACAACACAGGGGCCTATGCAAGACTCGGTATTTATAAAAACAAAGTTAACAGGAGAAATGTGCGCACCTGTATAGAAACGCATTTTGGTGACACAAATGGAGAAGCAGTGAAATAGTTTGGCACGATTTGGTAAAAACATAATCAAATAGCTGTTATTAGTCATAATGCGATCGTGATTTGAACTGCGGTTATTCTAAACATCCAAAAATCGCGAGGGTTACTTCCTGTAGACAACAAGGCGTTAAACCAAAGCCAACTTTTTTTTTATACAGCGCCCTCTACAGCCACAGTAGCCTCTGTGCAGTTGTTTTTGCATGCTGCATTGTGTTCGCAGAGACCAAAACACTGAATCTGATGTGCAAAATTGATTTATATTCCATTATTGTACAGCAAGAAGACAATTATGCCTGAATGCATGGTATCGATTACCTTTCTTTAACATTAACTATTAAAACTAAAAGCAGTGGTCTGTAAGATTGTGGCGCGAATGAAGAATGGTGGTATTTTCTGGCTTCCCAAATCAGATTCCATCACTAGGGGGCGCTACAGGGACATGATATTTTTCAGAGAACTCTCAATTTATGGATCCCATCAGGATGTGAAGAAGGTTTCAGCAAATTCTATAGCGTCTTGTAAGTATTTTGATCGTAAAGGCAATTTTCTCATGTGTTTCTTCGACTTGCTGAGTCACCATTACCACTTTGTTGGGATGTCTCTTCAGTCCTTAGAAATCTAACTTCCAGAAAACAATGGCACGCAGCAGGTTTATTCCAGAGATTGTGTCTCTGTCCTAACAGGCAGGGAAACAGTTGGAGGCTAATTGTGTTCCCGAAGAAGAGCCGCTGTGATTTTCACCATTTTCCCCACATTACACTCTGTTTTCCCCCACTAATGCTGTGACAAGGCTCAGCCTCAACGTGACTTCCCTACTTACTTCAGTCCATACCTGCGTTCAGCCAGAAAATGAGCTCTAAAATGCTGATATGGCTCTGGAGGCCCATTGCTAAGTGTTGCCCACTAAAGCACAGCCTCTGAAATAGCTGCCTGTCAAAAAAAAGAAGCCAACAGGCACTCCACTGGCTGCTCTTGAGCCCTGCTCACATCGGACTAATATAACCTGGGAACGTATAATCATTTGCAACAATTTCAGGTATTGTTGGTGGTTTCAGTCTTACGGGAATGTGCCGTTTGCAGTGAATTCAAACTTCCAGTGCAAACTACTAATACACCCTTGTCTGGGTGATGGCAGAAAACATTCATTCATCTTGTTTGTGTCGTATTTATCAGAAAAATCTTACAAAGTGCTTTACATGAAACATCAATAAACAGTAAGCAGCTTGTTTTAATTTTTAAAGGATGATTTCAGCAAACGTTTCGATTCAATCATTCGGCGAGCTTTGGATTCTCACACAGGCTTTCCTACAGTGTGTGAACTCTGACAGCAAAATTAATCACACCTCAGGCTGTGAAGGAATTAAAAGGCCAGAAAATGTAATTTAGAGCGAAACCCTATTGAATGTTAAACGTGATAAGTAAGATATTAAAGTCAAACCTGGCCAAGTATTAAGACACCCCTCTCAATGCAAAATATAAGCCATACTTATCCCATGATGCTCGATTCAGAACCATACAAAGAGTTTGATGTATCTTTAATAATTACAGAGAAAGATTGTCTTCAGCCTTGGTGGAGGTATGAGCTCTAACGTGAGACCTTCTAGTTGCACGCTGCGATTTCTTCCACCGCTCACATTTCTTAACTCAATCCGAGATGAAAACTGAAGGCAGCAGTCAAATGCATGGTGGAGCGTTTTGAATGCATTTAAGGTACAGACGTGAAGTTTCTCTTCGCTAATTCAGGAATTGACTTGCAATAAAATCTTGTGAGTGATTCGTCAAATGTAGGCGTTCTCCATATGGTTGCACACCTTTTGAAAATTTGCATCGCAGCACTGTGGGTCTCTGCTGCTTTCACACATCCCTCATCAATTAATGATTCTGTCTTAAGAACCACCTGAGGAAATGATTAACAAAGCCATCAGTTTCATTCCCTGCGCCGAGTATTTTCTGGGTGTAAGTGTTATTTATTGTAATGAGAATATCAGTCTTCATGCCCTGCCTGAAGGTGGCATTTTCTATTTTTCACTTGTCTTCATCAGAAATCCATCTGTCTCAGTAAACAGTCTGGCCAACACAGTGTAGTGCCAGATCAACAGAATGTCGCCTATATGACGGATAAAGAGGGTTTGTGTTTTTGTTTTTTTAATTTTCCCATTTCTGTTACCAATAACAGATGGAACCGTCCAGTCACATAAAGGTTGCACTGGGGTGCAGCAGGTAGGAAAGGGGAAAATTTCTCCACGATTCCACCCAATCCACCCTTAAGAACTCGAAATGTGTTGTTGCTCAATGCCAGTAGGGGGCGCAGAATGATCACAACCCACCTACAGTATATTTGCTCTATAAAGAAGGGGAGACTCTCAAATTCTCATTCAAAACCAAGACAGAAGTATGACTTTCAGTGTTGAATACAGGTCAGAAAAGTCCTTCAAAGAAGATGGAGAAGGACACACTGTCGTCCTCTAAATCAAAAATCAAAAAACAACATTTGAGTTCTGCCTGCTGATCCAACACCAGTGAGTCAGCCAGCCAAGTACCACCAAGGGGAGGAAAGAGAAGTAGAAAAGATAAAGGTTCTCCTTTAGGGTGTAGAATCTCCACATTTTGTCCATTTGCACCCAAACATTTTTTTTTTTTGTATCTCCTCCAACAATTGTGGGTCAATCGTCTCAAAATTTGGTCTGGACCAAGCTGGACAAAAGCTTTATCTTTGTTTTTTGATATTCCTTCCTTGAGGCTTGGTGGAGGTATACACTGTCTGAGTGCCTTCCACTTTAACTTGAGGTCTTGATCGTTGACTTGGCCACACTCCTCGACAATGCTTTAACATCACGTGTCCACTAGCCACATACTACATATTATTAATATGCAGTATGTAACGGGTTCTCAGAAAGTACTTTGACATCCACTTGGATAGATTCAGCTATGTCCTCCTACACTAATAGGCCTGTCATTCCCACAGTAAAAATGCAAAGAACGTCCAGCCTGTGATTACCATCCAAAGAAGGACAGAACGTCTTCAACTTTAAAATCCCAATGGAGACTTTCATCTCAAACAGCATTGTACTACCTGTATTAATGAGATGATTCCTCTCAGAGATCTTGAGAGGAGTGACTCACCTCTCCTTGTGCTGCTGGGTGAGTAATAAGTGACATGGGAGCATTGGCAAAGAGCCACTATTGTCTAATTGGTGCATTACAGCAACCATTTATCTCGGTGGGGCTTTATTTTCCTCAGAGGCTGGGAAATGAAAACTGTTCATCACGCAAACTTCAACTTCCTTTCTCCCCTTCTGCTCACAATTTATAATGACCGTTGACGAACTCAAATGAGGCGTAGAGTGACGGTTATTGAAAATATGCAACGATGAAGAACTGGCGTCTGTACGTGTGCAAACCTATGTGTGCCTGCAAAAAGGCGGTGAATCATATTTTTACTAAGAGAATCTACAAATATAATATTAGCATAATCAGCATGCAGCAGAATGACAGGTTAGAGGCCAGACTTTCCCTTTTGCACCCCCCGAAGGTCACAGTTGCCTGCGGCTAGGTTTGATTGGCACTGACCAGGATGCCGTCGAGCATCATGCGTCCCTCAGCAGGCTGTTATCACTGCTGCATCTCTGAGTTCATCGGAAGTCTGGAATCTTTTATCCACCACAGCACAGCGCAGACGATGCTCTTTATAAAGGAAAAGATAAATCACTTTGGACATTACAATACAAACTGGAGCAGAAGGTTGCCCATTCTTTGATCAAATCCTATGAGACTTGGATGGAGAGGACTTTACCTCGGAAAGGAGCATCAACTTATCCCAATAACTGTTGAAAATCTTTGTTATGCATGATCCATTGTTACATAATTGCCACCTAATTTTCTAGTCTCAGCGCACATGCTATGTAAATGTTATGCTTCTTTCAGTCCACCCTAATACCTGAGGGAAATAGCTATGTAGGTGCACAAAAGGCCACCCAGCAGCAACGCAAATGGGAAACGGAAAGCCTGCTGATTAGCATGGAGATCGAAAGTGCCGGTATGAACCTGGGCTATTCCCACAGCAGCACCTCCCAAACAAACTGTACGGATCAGAATCGGGACAACAAAATCTGAAATAACAATAATAATAATAATATAATAATAATAATAATGTTTCTGGCAAATTCATTCATAGCTGCCGCCCATTGATGAAGCAACACCAAATCACACAAACGCACACTCATTTTCAGAAATTTTGTGGCAGACAAAGGTCAGCACGCAGGAGGTGAAGCAAAAAATAATTTCACAATGTGCTATTCAAAATTCACATTAACACAGCTATGAAAAGTGTTGCAGGTTGTGCTCCATTCAGAATTGGATTGAGAACGCCTCGGAAATTCTAAATTTGGATTTCAGTTAAAAACAGGATGTAGAGTTGTAATTCAAATTAGAATTTAAGGAAGTAGAACAACAATGGCATTGAATTTAAATGAATCCACGGTTAATAGTGTGGGTGTACCTGTACGAATCAGGCCTGCACTTAAACATAACTTACACACAGCACAACTTTCTGTTTGAAATCTGAATGAGACCTTTAAACCTTTATACAAAATATACAGAACACTTTCCTCACCTCAACATATGGAGCTCAGAATATGCATCTACCATCTAAAATGTATTTGTTAAGAAATTATATGATGAATGAGTTATTTATGATTTGCTAGGCATGGATTCCTGTGTTGTGTTGCATGTCTGCATTGAAATCCTTTGAACTGAGATGCATGAACTTCTTTTTCCTGTCATTCCAATTCAAATTCCAGCTCAACCCACTGTGCAGCGTGGTCAATTCAATTCAAATGTATTAATCGAATACAGCCCAATTTCTGAATTCTGAATTTTGTGCAACCCTGGCCGAGCTGATCAGGGAGATTCAGTCGTTTCTGACCAAATAACAGCAAAGCCGAGCAGTTTACCTTTCTCCTTCTACTTCGTTCGTTCGTGGTTGTTGCGGCTATTGTCCTGCACTTGCATACACGTTTCAAAGGTGTGTGTGGGGGGTGGGGGAGACACAAATTCGTCAGGTATTCCTGCTTTGTTCTGAGTGGAAGGGGCTTATTTCACCACATTATTCATATTTCATCAGAGCCGTCAGCCAAATGCTGCGGCGTTACACCCACGGCCCGAGGTGGCCCCGCTGTGCTGGGCCTCCTAACAACGCGCCCCTATAGCTACAAGTGCTCCAGCTGCATTCATCCTTTTTTATAGCGCGCATACACACACAAAGGTGCGAGTTCCTGATGCAATTATTGCCCATACACCTCATGCAGCTAAATGTGAACAGTACTTCAGTAACCTGCTGCTCTCCGTTATAAAAAGCCTCTAATGAATCGTAACTTTCAAACTTACCCATCCACCTTCGACGTGACTTATGTGTTATGTTGGTTATGAGTGCACCCTGCCAAAAATCATTAGATGGAATCATTACTGCCTTCTCTCAGGAACCGTCTCTCAGTGCAATCTGGCTATGCACATTACACACACATTACACAGAGATTGCATAAAGGTTTGGAAGAGTTGGAAACATCTCATCCTCCCTCTGCCTCTCGCTCCGGTGGCTTTTTGAGGAGCCGAAGAGCGAATCTGCTTCTTCGCAGATTTCATCTCAGGCTTTCAAACGGTTGCAAACGACGATTCGATACTTCACTCTTTTGGGTTTTATTTCTCGCATTAATTCGCTCATATTTTCTCTTTTTAGTTCACCCAGTTTAAAAATGAAGGTGCATTGATGAAGGTTCTATCTCGCTCATCCTCTCTTAATGTTTGTCGCTCACACACACACACAGGCTTTACTGTTTATACAAAGGAAATGGAGAGTTGTTGTGATTATTACAGCGTTTGACAATGAGCATTCTATATTCTTATTTGTTGGTTTATATACGTGAGCGGCTGCAGCAGTCTGACTGTGAGATTTAGCTCCTATATTTATGACACTGTCTGGGTTTTGGCACAGGCCGTCTTTGGATGCAGAGTGCTTAACCCACAGCCCGTGGACGCGTCTCAAACTGCAATCTAAGTCCACCTAGATGAATCTCTGACTATTGTTGTCTTTTGTCTGTGACAGCCCAAAATAGGAGCCATCTACTGGGCATTAAGTGCTCTTAACATCCATAAAATTGTTTGGTCATGGAACAGCTCCGTTTTTATACCTTGATCTTTCACATTTTGGTTTTCCATTTCCTCAGAAAGCAGGATGACAATCTGTAGCATATGAACAATTTTATAGCGACGTTACTCCAGCTGTGACATCCAGTTAGACTGCAACGCTGCAAATTGAGGGTGTGAAACCCAGAGGTGCTGCACTTCATTGACCTGTTTTGGACCAATTCAATGGAGAACCACAGCAGAGATTGGGACTCATAACTCAGCATGCATGCAGGGAGCACCATTACCACCACAGTCCCCTCATCTTCTGCTCACACGTACCAGAAGAGACTGAAGAACACGAGGACACAATGAAGGAAGCCAGACAGAGGCTCTGTCGAGGGAGAACATCACTCCCGTTGAATGGAACGAGCGGTAGAGAAGCGCTTCATGACATGAACGGATGGATTGTGTAGGTTTGCTTTCATCCACTGACAGGCGCTTGTGCTGCCTGTCTGCTGGGTGAAGCCGTTCGGTTTTTGTGCAGGTGTAAAGCGCACAAGCTATTTCATTACTCCAACAGCCAAACACTCCGCTCCGCTTTCTTCCACTTGAGTTATTTTCAATCTGCGGTGCACTGTTTTGTTGTAAAGTGACGGCGTCAAGAATTTCAAAGTGGTCAGACTCGGTTTTTGTGTAATTTAGTGTCACCATCCACAGTTCAAGCAGAGAGTTAATAACTGCATTTCTACAGCTGCAGCTTTAGATTCACTTTATAAACTGTGTGACTACACTCGTTCACTCATTAGAGCGAACACATCCATCAAGACCAAACAGTAACCAGGCCACCATTTCACCAAGTTCTCTCAAAATTTTGCTCAGAATTTTGTTGAAATAATTATGATTATTCACAAACAAGTAAACAAACAACCGCAGGTTAAAACACAACCTCATTAATGTTTTTTTGAATATTTAGATATTGACTGATATTGTATGATGGGATGATAAACATTCCCCAGTGATTCTGTGGTGCCACCGTGAAACTGAATGGGATCGAGA
>OMOW01108872.1:11477-23256 GCA_900312555.1 Lamprogrammus exutus
ATTCTTCCTCATTATCTCAAACTACAAAGCCTAGCAGCGGCGCCCGCTGCGTCGGACCAGTCCAGCTGGTGCCAGAACTCGCGTACCTGGCTGAAGCACGTTGTTACCTCCACTGCCGAGGAGCTGTGTTTGGCCTGCTGCACAGGCTCCAGCTGTTCACACATAAACACACACCAGCAGTCAGAATGGAACAAATGAATAAACTAAATACCACCACCACAGAAATGATTTGTTCCTGATTCCTAAGCAGAAGTCAATCAGGACACGGGGAAGGAATTTCCACCATTTTACATCAGTGTACAAGGTTTACTACACTGCAGGTAGCAACGATACTTCTAAAACTCAATCAGTATGTTTACATGCACATTATAATGTAAGTTTTGTCTGTACTGCGATTGAGGCATGGATGGGATTAATAGGATTCCATCTTTTGGTGAATATACATCACTTTTTGCTTAATTGGCTTATGAGGGAAAGCACACTATGAGAGGAAATGCATGCAGAGATTGCTTACATCGTTTATATCCCACTGGATCATTTACACGCTAATTGGATCACATAACAAAGGTATTTTACTCTTTGATTTATGCACATTTTACATGACATTTGAGGAAAAAGAGATTATTGTCTTAATTGTTGGACATGCAGTAGTTTAACTTGTTGTGGTTAGTGACCAAGTGTGAGTGTGTCCTGATCAATGAAAGCAATTGACTTATTGGAGGACACACTCATTTCCTCTGCCTTGTCCATTACCTTCAGTCAATCAGTTTAAGTTCTGATAGAAATATGACGAGTTCGCGGTATATTTACTCACTTTAGTTGACTGTGTACTCATGTGGTCCAACATTGTTCACAGATCAACCATTTTTAGATTTCATTCCTGGACGAGCAGCGGCTTCTCCTACCTTGTCTGAGTCGACCGCTTGACGGATCCTGTCACAAGATCGGTCGTGGACAATCTGCAGCCACTTATGGATAGACGACTTAAACCAGTTATGAAAACCCGTTAAGGCCAACATTTTAGCATCCCTGCGAGAGAACACACACCGCAGCCGTTTTTAATGAAATTCAAAGCTGGAGAAAAGGTTTTCATCTTATCGTTGACATTTTCAACAGCTAATCAAAGCCTTTGTACGATGCAATACGCGCGGTCATTACGGTCAAAGTAATAACCAACTTTAGAGGAAGAAACTCCCGAAAGCCTTTGAGGATTTTCAAGGACATGAAGAGCTCAAAGATCGTCTCTCCCATCGTCTGAGTCAGCCTGGCGCTCTCCTGCTCCAGAGTCCCGCACACGCGCTCCATGGCCACATTTACATCATCAGCCACCTGCAGGATGAAGCATTTATTAGGATTCAAGTACTACTGATTAAGTGTAAAAATCAGCCAATACAGTTCATAAAATATGAGGTATTTTATATGACATTTTAAGGCATTTCAGGTAATCTTTTTAATGACATACCAGTTTTTCCAATTGCCTGTAGCAAATGCTGAAGAAATCGACTTTCACCGCACTGTGTGAGTACAAACAAACACAAGGTTGCACCATTTTAGCCATGTTTAGAAAAGTAATGATGCTTTGCTCCTCAGGAAAAGAAGAGTGCATAAAACTTACTTCCCTTCCCTTATCTAAGCATTATACTTATATAATCTTCTGTAAAAAAAAGAAAAAAGTGAATTGACTTTTGAGTCCTGCAGTAATGTTGCCATGGTAATGTAGGTCTTACTTTGGTTAATAAATTACTGATTTTAATCCAGACCTTTATCGCTGTTGATCGTTATTAAAAATGTCAAACTGGACTGAAGAGGAGATTTTTGATAAGTCAAAGGGAAAATATATTTTTTTATCATAAATCAGAAACTCAATCAGTCTGAAGCCCTGAATGTGAAAAATGAATAAACAAGAGAGAATTAGTAAGAAAATGATTCATCTAAAATCTTTTATTCAAATGCTTTATGCAGCTTGGCACTGAATGACTCTGGGATCTTCACCTGTAGAAGAGTTGGTTGTAGGTGTTCTGGGCTCTCTGTATGTCTCCACATGCAGCATCCACCACCTGAACCAACTTCCTCAGCTGCTCCTCCAGGTTCTGCTCAGTCAAGAAGCAATGCACAACGTCCTCAAGCCACTCTAACAATAACAATAACAATCTAACAATTAAGCATAGGACTTTGGTATAAACTCACCCCTTCCTCTGGTTTATATTGTGCAATCACGCTCTCGTACCATTCTACTGTTCCTTTCTGTGGAAATAATGAGTTTATTTAGGGTCAAAATAAGCAGTGCGTTTTGCTTTTGTTGCTTCATTTTCATTTTTTACCTTGACAGCAGTAGTGATGTCCAAATTCAGTTCATTTCGAAGAGGACATACCGTCTTAAACGCCCGCATGTTTTGCATGTATCCAATGCCCCTGGCACACAGAGATGAAATGAAAAAGACAATAAATGATTGTGCATCATGGTTTCACAGCGTACACCATAAAAAACATTTTGCTCTTAGGATTAAATAAGAACAAAAGCTTTTTTTGTGCTAAATGCGTACCACTCCTGTTATTCATTGTTCATTATCCTGCATTATCTTGGCAGAAGAGAAGAGATTACGGTCGTGTTTGTTTCTGTGTGTGAGTGTGTGCATTTCCTGACTGATGCACTTTGTAGAAGAGAGAATCTCCCTTGGGATGCCCGGAGAGAGTTCAAAGTTTTACTGGAAAAGTTTCAGAGACACTCTGACTTTCAAAACAGCCTCGCAGCAACATGAACTCCAATAATTAGCTAATTTTCCTGGCTAAGATTTAAGTGTTAGAGACTCCCTAATTTGATCTGTTTCACTGCTTCAATTTTCTCATCAGGCAACTTGATATTACACAGCAATATCTTTACAGTATCTCTTCTCAAGGAACGGCGATGCTGGTCGATTGGTCCATTCTCTTGGGTCAAGATCAGGATATCGGTACAAAAACCAGCTGGGTTGGAGGTACTTTGCTTAAGATATCCCAGCACAAATTCACAAAGCACTTTAAGCACTTTCTTTCCAACATGTATGGTATTGGAAATGTTATGCAGCTCATCTTCCTCAAACTTCAGCAAATCTTTAGCATCTTTGATGTTGGCAACACGTGTAGCCTCAATATTTAGTAAAATAAGTCCACAATCATTATCTTCCACTGGGACAGATCAAAATCAAACAGTCCGTAGGAGCCTTAAAGGAAAGAAAAGGATAGAAGTCTCCCATCCAAATACTAACCAAATACTTTCCCTACTTACCTTCTGAGGGCAGACAGGACTCTTCACGTTGGAGGTAGTATGGTTGTATGGAGCAAGGCCATTCATGTGTGATTTTTGCAGAGGATCATGAAAGATAATCTATTACCCCCAAAGTAATGTAGTACTCAGAGTACTCTATTGCTAAGAAAGCAACTTTTACTCTTGGAGAAACCCAATACTTTGAAAATAAATTAAATCTAAACTCTCTCTGTCAGTTACTACCAAATCAATCTGTTGCCCTTGGATTGCTTCTTCTTCACACTACCAACTACTGTGTTACAACATTGATACATTACCTACCACTTTCAGTCCTTAGCCTTGTCAATGTGTTGTTCTGTAGTCCAACACTTAACATATTATGATCTGTGAACGAAACTGCAGCCTCTACGGAAGACTAGCAGGCTCTAGAATTCAATCTAGACTAGATTTGTCTCACACACGTTTAAATGAAAAGTGTAGCATATCGCACATAGAGCAAGTGATGGGCAAATTAATCCTCAAAGCTTCTCGTTCCCAACTCGTCCAATACCAAACGCTTCGTGAGATATCATAACGTGATGCCAGGGGATCTAACAAAGCGTCTTATTGAACGAGTCGGGAAGGAGAAGCTTCACGAGGCTTCATTTGCCCATCACTTCTTAGAAACAGTAAAAAGCAGTAAAAAGCTATGCAATAGTCAACATTTATTCAGCACTGAAATGGGAGTGGGAGTAAAAGTGACAGGATTTAGTCGGGGCAGGGCTGGCAGCTTTTGTGCAACAATCAAAGTATCAGGAAAATGTGTAATATTACATGAGTAATGAACAATGATTAATATATTACTCATTTGAATAAGGAGCCCAACACTGCTTCCTACAGAGTGTGACTGACTGGTCGTAGTCTCTCTGTGGGTCTGTTGGGGGGGTGAAAGGTTGAGCGTGGTCCTGATATGACAGCACTGCAGAGTTCATGATGTGATGCAATGGTGGTGTGGCTTTACCTCAGCATGAGCTCGTAGCGTGTAATGGCAGCAGCGCTGGTGCAGGGGAAAACCTGACGCATGTTCTTCATCAGGCTCAAGCAGTGCTCTGTGTACAGCCTGAAGCTGTCTGACAGCTGCCTCTCCTGGACACAGGAAGGGCCCTCAGTTATAGCTTCAAGTACACTGGCTGTGAGACATTTTTGGCTGAGCCAAAAACCTTGATGAATGTCAGTGAAGAGCTGTGCTAATGAGGTGACTGTTTCCAGGTGATGAAAGGTTTTTTCCTACTGGGAGGCCGATGGCAGAGAACCTACCAGGTCTCCTCTCACAGCAGGAGGGTCCCACTCTGCATCGATGGTCCTCAGGAGGCGCAGCAGCAGGGAGTAGCACACCCTCTGCGTCCGATGGTGGCTGCTGTAGCACTGCCAGCGACTGTTAAAAGATAAAATCAAAAATGCTCCTTTTACCTGATGCTAAAGCTTTTACGGACTTGTGATTTGATCTGATTTTTCCTCCAGATAATACCCACATAATTGCCTGTTGGAGGGGCGAGAGATCAGTTTGCACAGCATGGTGAGTCAGCACAGTCCATGCTGGAGGACTAACCTGCCCGTTCCAGTTATAGGGCTCTCTCTAGGAGGGAATGGGAAAAATCATTTCTTCATACTTTAACAAGAACAACAAAAATCTAATATCTCTTTGATAACATTGTACCGATTCAAAAATATCATTTAGTTTGGTTTACAACAGCATAAAATGAAGAAATAATCTTAATGTTTTTTTATGAGAAACTTCCAATACAGCCTCACAGCAACATGAACTTCAATAATTAGCTGATTTTACTGACTAAGATTTAAGTAGATTTAAATGCAGATAGATTTATGTTGCCACAAATCTGACCTATTCATTTACAAAACTGACTTGACAGTGAATGCTTAAAGCTTAAACAACATCATCTGAGGCCGGACTTCTAATAAGATTTGAATAAGAGTTTGAATGTAACAAGGATAGAGAGTGTGGGCAACATTCTTTAAACCTATGGTGTAAACATCTTGACTTACAGTAAGATGTAGGATGGGCAATTTAACATACGGTGCTGCCAATTCATTCGGGAGGAAAAACTCACCTTAACATGAGCATGCTCATATTCCAGAATCTGACTCAGCAATTTCTTGTGAATGGAGATATTGGACTCTTTCTTAGATAAAACTGTATCTCTCTGTGGGGAAAAACAAGTATTAGAGGCAGTAATTCTTCAATATTTTACAAGGTAGAAAGAGCATTTCATGAAGCAGGGTTGCACACACCAGACTGGTAAAGACCTTCAAGATCAGGTGGCATTCTCCCTGAACTTTAGAGGCACTCGATCGAGGCTCCAGCTTAAACCAGGTGTCATAGCCAACGACAGGGATTTCCTGTGCGCAGGAAAACACCATTTAACAAGCCAGATGAAAGGAACCCAGATGATTAGACATTCACTCAGATTCATGCACACGGTGTCCTTGAGGTTCTGTTTGACTCACATTCAAAGAGATGTTGATACAGCCAAGGAAGTCATCAGCATTCTCCTCAGAGCCTGATGACGCAGATCCATTGGCGCGCACTGATTTTGCGATCTGTTTAAAGTACCTGATAACCATTGTATTTTTTCAGGAGAAAACGCAGGTCAGCTCATTGAAAAAAAAAAAGCCATTTTTATCTTAATTAAACTGGCAATTACCATTTGAATGAGGCTTTGGTTTAGTAATCACTTTAATATTACAATGCAAGCTGGATGGATGAATAAATGAATTACTGACTTGTGTATCAATAGTTGGGCTCAAAATTTAAAGAGCAGGATTACACAACAGTATTTTACTCTACCTGCCCATTCCTCTGAGTCCACTGACTTCATTGAGCTTTTTGCAAGCCTCGGCAACAGAGACATCATCATCGTGGTCCCTGAGGAGAAGAGGATGATTCATTTTCAAATAAGCAATTTCATCTAAGAACTTTTGCACTATGAGCTCAGGTAAGAATATGTGTGGAAGTCTACAATAAAATTCAAGATAAGTATTGCTTTCCAGAACTTTAGTTAGACTCGAGAGTCAGAGCTGGAATGTTACGTTTTTCACAGATTCGATAAAAAAGTTGAATTGTTGAATAAAGTCTCTTCAAAATATCCAGTACATTTTCCACTCTGTTACAAATATTTTACTGTTTCCAGTTTGGTAATTCTCTACTGTATCATATTTTAATATACAAATTGAAGTGGTAAAAGAATGGACAATACCTTAATATAAGAACCATAACTGTTCAGTCTATCAAAGCTTCTTCATCCATGTAACACACTGATGCTATCAAAGTGTTGCTGTGCACCAATCTTACCAAATGTCGAGATGTATGAGGTCACTGTGAACATCATCTACTTCACTGTGAAAACACAGGAAATCCTTGAATGAATCTCCATTAGTAAACACTGACAATAAACAGCTCAATCCTGTGGTGCAAACACAGATGACGATGTGCTGTAGTGGCCACATAATTAACAGCATTTATGGGTGTTAGTGTGAAACAAATGAAACTGTGATTCCAGCACATCACACTCGGCACCTCACATGTTCTGTACACTGAAAAAAGTAAAAGCACTGCACGTACAAGACAAAGTGCTCATCCCAAACTGGATTGAGAGTCTCCGGTTTCACCTCAGTGACCTGGATACACCTGGCGGGCAAAACCTCCTTGGTGCTGGAGCGCTTCTCAAGCTTCTCCTTCCTCTTCCTGAAGCTGAACTTTCTCTCCTTCTTCTCTTCGGGCTCACGGGGGCTCTGGCCCACCAGGATCCCCAGCATGCAGTAAGGATCACTGTACCCTGGCAGACCGCAGGGCGAAAAACAGTAAAGGTCACTGGACACAAAATGTTTTCATCACGCTGATATCACAGTTACTGCGCTAAGATGAGAGGTTCTGTAATCACAATCAGTTTCTTGTTTTATTTAAAGCAGCACTATGTAATTTTCTGAGCCCCTTAGTGTGTGGTATTGTTATTTGCATCCATTCCAGTCAGCATTTCTCTTGATTTCTCTTTTGTTTTAGTCCCAAACACGCTTTTTTCTTGGCGCTCCGTCCTCTAATACAGTCTCCACTACAGTGAGTCTCGCTCACAGCAGCTTGACATCTCGGGTGTGTTTGTGTGTCTCTATTCACAGGCACACACAAGACTATCATGGTGTTGCAGGTCGATCGCTGTACAACGTCAACAAACCGGCACCATGACAGTCTTGTGTGTGCCTGTGAATAGAGACACACAAACACACCCGAGCTGTCTAGTGGGACTGGCTGTTTTAGAGGACAGAGCTGTGTGAAAAAAGTGAGTTTGGAACTATAACAAAAGTGAAACCAAGAGAAACGCTGACTGAATGGATGTAATTAAGAATAACACACGCGAGAGGGCTCCAGAAATGACATAGTGCTACTTTAAATGCTAGTCAGGGTAATAATGGTGACTAGTTGATGATAACTTCAAGTGCTATATGATGTTACTTGATAGGAAGTGATTACTATTACCAGTAAACACATTTGTTTCATTAATGCGTAAAGTGTCTCACCATTTGCATCCTTGGCCATCAGATTCTTTGCTTTTATAACAGAAACTCTCAAGGAAAAAGTGGCTCGCTGGAAAAAACAAAAAAGAGCACAGCCTGTTCAGTAAACAACTCTTAATGCAGCAAATCAAGGCTTAACAAGCTGCCGAGTACACTGCAGCGTTTTCATTTACGTGATTCCAATAGATGTCCATCGGGGTACACTAAAAATTAACAGTACAGATGTTTCTGTATGCTTCTGTGGATGTTTGATGAATAGTGTGTGTGAGTCACCAGGTAGAAAAGCTCAACGTGCCACCAAAGGCAAAGAGAGAACATTTAAATGGCACAGTTTTTAACAGAGACATTTGAAAGGTCCCTGGCAGCTCAGTAAATAACAAGGAGTCAAAGTAAAAGTGGCTTTCAGGTGTTTTTACATCTCACAGATCTCTCCAAGGACACCAGTGCCTCCTACTGTGACCATCCAGGTCCATGTAACTTCACTTGCCACTGCAATGTTTATACTGCAAACATGGGAAAATAGCACTAAGTGCACTCTAACACCACATGTGGACGCATTATCGGTGGTTTAGGGATGTCTCTAAATTTGATCTTTGTGAAAACTCAAGGGTTTATTGTGAAGAGCGTAATGATGTTTATCATACCATCACAGTGGCAAGCAAATTAGCTTTGCATGGTATTTGAAATTCTGTGTGAAATCTCCCGATGTGCTCTTCCATGCGCTCTACCCAGCGAAAGGCCCTTAAGTCTGTAGCCTAGCAATCTAAGAAACATGGGCTGCTGTTGTGCTTTGTGCAAAGTTCATCACATATCATTCAAAGGAACTTAAATTCACTCCCGTAGTGAATGAAGGAATGGTTTCAGATGGAGCCAGTGCTGTGCTTGCTGCTGCAGAGTGGTTTGCATTGTAAAAGTATGTGTTAATTCACATTTGTAAGGGAGGCAGAAACACTTGCTGTCAGGAGGCGGATACGATAAATCGGTTACATTGGGTAAGCACATTGTAAAGCATACTGATACATGTAGACACTGTAGCACAGACTGAGTTTTGATTTCTGTCAGTATGAACGCACCTTGGATTCTTGGACTTTTTGGAGAACGATGTCATGTTCCTCCTCGCCCATATCAAACACCTTTGGGCAAGAAAGAAAAGCAACAAAAGCCTGCATTAACAGTCTGGAGACACGCTGCTTTCTTGTTAAAATTGGATCACAACTGCAGTTCCTTATGCTGACAAAAGAGCCTGAGAAAAAAAAAGTGAATTTCTTTGATAGAAACGTATTTGACTCACAGTCCCTACTGGCACATGAACAGCTGGGAACACAGTCTACACACCTCGAGTGAGCCACACATCGCGCATACACACCAATCTTTAGCAAAACATCATTTGAAAAGATGTAATATCACAGCTGAATATCAATACACGATGTGACTGGACTTTGATTTTAATCAGGTTTGAGCCAAGAGCATCTGCTCAGATTCCTGAAGCCTCACAACAAATAACTCCGTGACACGAGCATCAGTGTAACAGTGGAACTGTAAAGAGATAGATAGATAGATAGATAGATAGATAGATAGATAGATAGATAGATAGATAGATAGATAGATAGATAGATAGATAAGTACCTTCAGAAGATAAGAAAACAGGTCTTCATCACTCCTCACATGTTCTGGTGCAGGCACACCCACACGGTTGACAACTGTGTACACAGCTTCCTCATAAAGTAGGTCCAGCTATGTGACACAGAACACACTCCACTTAATAACAGTCCTCACAAATTAAATGACCATGTTCTGTTTGCTCTCTCCTTCTTCCTCCTCTAGAGAATTAAATTTAATCTGTCATGAAACACAATGAAAGCTGAGATGACGCACCTCTGTCCTGCTGATTCTGTCCTGGATGAAGGCCTGGTCGACAAGCTCTTGAGGTGGTGGCACCGTGCAGGCCCCTCTTTGGCACTGTGCCGAGACAGAAACACTTTAGCCCAAACCCTCGCCAGGTTAAGGCTGTCAGACTTAGATTACGGTAAGGTGTTACTGACAGTAAATTGATGGCTCTCAATCAGAACACACAACCACTTGGAGCCAGTGACACCAGGATTGATTTGCTTTAGACTTTAAACTTCATAGCAACTGTATCAATAGTGCAACACAAAAACACAAATTCAAGGACTTACAGAACTGAATAGGGTGAGAGAGAGACAGAGATAGAGCGAGAGAGAAAGAGAGAGAGAGATTTGAGATTATATCTGACTAGCAACCCAAAATTTAAAGAGCCAGTTGTAAAAGACGATCAACTAATTACCAATATTTCTCACCAACTCCCAATATAAAACAGCAGGCAGCTGTTTCCATCAAATGTCTGAAATGACAACCGGGGACATTTCGAGTTCGGTTATCTATGAAATTTAAAAAAGGGGACAATTCTGGTTTTGTGTAGTTTGCCTATGGTACATGTAGTAGTGTACAGAACTACAGTATGGTGCAGACAGACAGGTAAAATTGGGTACTTACTGGTAAAATGTAAACCATATCAGATCATAGTTTATAGTACTGTTGTGAGTGAGGCTATAGTCACAAATAGTCACAAATTTTAGTTCGTACTGTGTCTAAAAATTGTCACAACATGCGACTAAATTGTCACACTGAATCCCTGCACATAGAAAAAATGGGGACTTTTTTCGGGAACAGCTCCAGTCGGGGACAGGCCACCAAAAATGGGCTGCTGTCACTGGAAAACAAGGTCACCCTATCTGAGAAGGGACGGTAGACTGCCTGTCCAACACCAAATGACTGAAAAAGACCAATTAAAGGAGCTGCTGGTGAAGAAAGCTAAAGTTAAAGAGCCAACTATTTACTGTCAGGAGTTGGTGGAGGCCAAAACAAAATTAATTTCATTCGTTGTCAGTTTTTCAGCCTCCTGGTGGCCAAAAATAATTTAAATGCAGCTTCAAAATTCTTGAATGACATGATTTTCCAATTATAACACATAGTTTGTCTGAAGGTTCCATATATAATAACATAACATTTTGTTTTCTGCTTCTCTTTCACAACATTTTGTAATCAAACTCTTGTAATCTCTAAAAACATACTGATAAAGTGCCATTGCCTTGTTAGCACAGGCGGTAATCAGAGCTGAACATAGCCATCAACAACAGCTTGTCATAGCTGAGCTTCCAGCCTTTCGAGTGCCCGACTCAACCTTGTCCTTCTGGCTCCGCACGTCACGCGTTGGCTTGAACGACAACACTGAAGCCTACACAAGTACACGTGTGTAAATCACCCTTCACATGTGGAACTGAAGTAGGAAGCAGAAGGAAAAGTGGAAGTTGGGCAGGGGGGGATTACCTCTGCCTGGGCGGCCCGCCGCATGTTCTCTTGTTTCTGTAGGATGGCATTCATACGCTCAAAGAACTCCACGCTCTCCTCGGAAATCCTGCCAAGCGGAGGAAGACAGATTGACAAACACATTTCGTCTCTGAAAAATATCTGAGAGTAACACAGAAAACTCTTGGTCTCAGTTGAAAATGAATAAAAACGATTAGGTTAAATGTGATTAAGACACCATAAATCATCTCGTGCGTCACACTTAAATATGTCTGGGATTGGAAACAGTGGGATTCAAGGACATTGACATTATCGCTCTGCAACCTGTTTGCATATTACAAACAGTGAATCTGTCAAAAAACGATTTCCGTTTTTGCTATTAGGTACGACAGCGACCTTCTTCTCTCTGTATTGACAAATACGCTTTGTGATCCAACATGTCTGCTCTCTTCATGAACCACTTTAATCTACTATCACGAGCAAGGACCCATGCAAAATGTCAATGATGTTTCCTATTTCCTCCAAGTGTGAGTGATCCCCCAAGACTCCCACCAGCTCCGGTTGTCATGGTGATACAGGGAATAGTTGGCAGGATACCTAGGGAATCCCCCCCCCACACGCCTTTACCCACAATTCCACCCT
>OMOW01108876.1:0-13923 GCA_900312555.1 Lamprogrammus exutus
ACAGCAAAACAAAACATTGAAACAGCTACACAAGTTTAAATGAAATAGTGACACAAGATAATTGAGAGTTTGCGATGTTATAGATTAAGAAGTGGAAGCGTAACATGTTCAGACAGTAGTCTGTTTTGTTTCCTCAGCTTCTCCAGTTACTCTGTCAGGTGTTGAAAGTTTCAGGACTGTTTCTTTACCGCCGACTGCAAGAGAGCGGAGAAACGGGGGCTGAACTACTGAGGAAGAGTGAAAGTAAGATGGAGAGAAGTAGAGAGGGCACAGGAAGGAGGTATGGGAAAGGTCCTCCGCCCAGAAGGTTGGAGAGGGTCAGCACGGTGACTGGTGTGTACTGGGAGAAAGGGGGAGGACCCACATGCAAAATATTTAAGATGCACAGGCAGAGCAAGGCTTTACTGAGGAGATAACAGAGGCTGGATGAACAGTTGGTCAAAGGAAAGCTGCAAGGAAACTGGGCAAGACTTTTATCCTTGAAGCAAAGCAGTGAGTTCTCCTGTTTCTTTTTAAGACCTCAAGCAAAAAACTTCTTCAGGGACTGGTTCCTTTTCAACACAGTAAGCAATCAAAATACACTAAGATCTGTGAAGATCTAGAACTTTTTTAGAAAATGGCAAAAGTAAACTTGAGCATCGTGGCTTTGGGGGTCACCATGCTCCTGCTGGCAGAGACGTGGGCTCAGAGTCCCAGGAAGAGACTGGCACCTCTCAAGTCTCCCAAGGCTCAGTGCTGTGATGAGGTGCGCTCCCTCAAGATTCAGGTGGCCAATCTGACCAGTCTCCTGGAGGAGCTGAGCCGCAAGCAGGAGACCGACTTGATGAACGTTGTTAGACAACTAATGGAGCTGGATAAGCAGAACCGGCAGCAAGAAGCCCGGGTCACAGAGGCAGAAAGCAAGTATTCCGAGATCAACAACCGTGTGGAGATCATGCAGCTACAGACCCTGCAGTCTGCCACTCAGACTTCATCAGGTAGGAACCGACACTTTGTAAGAGAAATTAAATGTGCTGCTGCGTGGAGTCAAATGAGGAACTGCAGTACTATGCTTTACCTAAACATTTCTTTTTGTGAAAGCCATTAGAACAAGTTTAGAATTATCATCCAATTATGATTCTAGAGCTATCTGTCTCTTTCTTTCTCTTTCCTGTCAAAAACACATTTCTGCTGTAAAGTTTTTACCTACACGTTACAACTATACAAGCCTAGTAGAAATTTGACTGATCTTAAAACTTTCCTGTACCAGCATTTTCACTTTTATATTTGTTTTGACGACTGTGTTTTTAAAACTTTGTGAAATTTGATTTTAACATATTACAAGGCCCCATTTTAGTTGTAGGACCACTAATTTTTAATGCAATTCAGAATCAAGACTTGCAATGCTGATAAGCCATAATTTTATAGGAATGTGGGCTCCTCTGTTTTCCTGAACTGAATTCTCAAATAGCAGTATTTTGTACATACATATGTACATTTTAGGTGTGAAAAGCTATAATCAACTTTGCTTGCTGAATCATTGGGCACTAGACAGCTGCTGTGCATTAACTGAAAGGCAGATTACAGCACAGACACGTGTCTGAGCTGCCCTACAGCAGCCTTAACCATTCATTTGGGGCTGAGTCTCATCAGCAGGGCAGTCAGTAAGACCTCCATCAAACCAAAATCAATTCCATCAACCATCTCTACTTTATTACAACACTGATCAGCAGGCTTAACCGGGCATGATGTAGTTTATTATTTCAAGACCTTAAAAGTGTGGTCTAAAGGGGCAACATTTATGACACTGGCAAAGAGAACACAGAGGTCTTTAGAAAACGTCAGTAAATTAGAGACAGGAAAGCAGAGCAGGAAGAGAAGCAAAGATTACAGTGGAGGTTTCCACCTCAGACCCGTATTTTTGGAGTTGGGTACTGGGTTCTGCAGAGTGATCTCACAGGCCTTAATGGCATCAATATAATGTGTGGCTATACTGAAACCATGCAAAAATCCTACTCTGTTTTGATCTATTTTACATTTGGTGGGGTTAAAGGCCATGTTTCAGCTGTTACATCACTTAAATATCACAAAGCTACTTAAATTTATGACATTTACATTTTTTTTAAACACTCAAACTTTGTGTGGTTTTGGCATCACTAAACAGATCCTTTTTTTCCATAGATGCTATATATGACTGTGCATCGCTGTACAGCAAGAACTACAAGATCTCTGGGGAGTACAAACTGCCTAAAGACGAGTTTCTGAAAACGCCAGAGCTGAATGTGAGTATCAGCAGTGTATTGTATAATATAAAAAAAGGTTTGTTTCAATGTCACTACTAACTATATAAAAACTACCACTTTCTGAAAATGCTTTTAGGTCTTCTGTGATATGGAGACAAATGGTGGTGGCTGGACAATTATCCAAAGACGCAAGGTTGGCCTCACATCATTCAGCCGTGACTGGAAGCAGTACAAAAGTGGATTTGGAGCAGTCCGTGGAGACTTCTGGCTGGGCAATGACAACATCTTCCGTCTAACAAGGCAGCCCAGTGTACTTAGGATAGAGATGGAGGTGCGTGTTGGGGAAACATGTCACTCTGCTAAGACAACTGAGACACTAAGGAGCGAAAAATTTTAAACCACACACAAATTAAACCATTTCAAGGCTAAAAGTGAGACGGCTTGCCAAACCAATTTATTCCTGTGGGTACTGTGCATAAGAATAGTCATAATAAATCAAACTAAATTTTAGAGACTTGAGGTAGCCCAGGAGAGCCCATATTCCCAGGCTCTGTAACCGACTCCCTCTAAATCATGCTGTATTTATTTTCCAATGCAGGACTGGGAAGGACAAACTCGCTATGCAGAATATGGTTTTTTCACTGTGAGTAATGAGCTCAACAGCTACAAGCTCTTCATTGCCAACTACAGTGGGGACGCAGGAAACTCACTCCGCTACCACAACAACACCAACTTCAGCACCATCAACAAGGACAATGACAAATGTGTGGATGATTGCGCTTCACTGCGTAAAGGTAAGGTACTGCATAAGAGCAACTCAAAACAATCCAAGTAGTCACACAACATTTGGTATTTCTAATCAACAATTACTAATATTTCACCTTGTAATCTGTGCAGGTGGTTACTGGTACAACTGCTGCACTGACTCAAACCTGAATGGCGTTTACTACCGCTACGGTGAGCACACCAAGAACACAGATGGGATCACTTGGTACGGCTGGCACGGGTCCAACTACTCTCTGAAGAAAGTGGAGATGAAGGTGCGGCCAGTGAATTTTCAACCCTAAAGGTTGAACCACATGCCATGGATAGAGATCATACATGTGCTCGCTGAGAGTTTTAACTAATACCTGTGCAAGAAAATTGTGGCTTTCCTTCGAGTGCGAGATGAGAAGTGTTTTTTGTTAATGTCTGGTTTAGTTTAAGTCTGATGAATGTGTAATGGATTTACCGTGTTTGTTTGTAAATTGTAGGTCATTTCATATATTTATCAAAAAAGTATTTTATTTTCTTAAAAACTTTGATGGAGGATCTTTTACCACTGTTCAATTTGGGTAACCAGACATCGGTTCCTTCTGTCATTTGTCTTGAAATCACTCAGTACTTTTCAGAGAACATATACCATTTACAGGCACGAGCAAAAATTACAGACTGATATAAATTATGGACTGTGTTTAACAAAGATCTGTGTGGTTTACTAGAATGGGACCAACCACCAAAGGTATTTTCGATGATAGAAATATGTAATTTGTAAAATGTGTACAGCTCTTTAATTATGTTGTTTTATGTGATAGAAAATAAACTTGTTGAAAAGAAACATCTTGCATTTTCCTCATTATTCTTATGTACTTCAATGGCTAAAATGCGATATTTAAAATGTGGCAAACTGGTTGCTGGCATTCATGTCCAACATTGACAACACATTTGCCTTTAGCCATTGACCTCTGACACTTGGTCACCTCCTGACATCCAGGCCAAAGGTCCCAGGACACCTAAGCCAACTGCAGGAATGTAGACCACACACACTCTATTCTACCATCTTGTTAAATGTCTCGATCCTAAGCTTTTACTACCTTGAAAACAATTACACCACTTTTTCTACACTAAGGGAACGGAGCACTTCCTTAGAGCATTCCAACTACCTACACACAGACTGCACTGCCCATACAGGCTCAGTCACAGATTCCTTTTTTCCTTTTACAATGTGACACATTCAGTAAGGGCAAACCTCTAATTAAAGTTGGACATTTAGTCCCTCCCCTTAAAAGAAATGACCACAGTGGAATGGAGGGCACCTTAAAAAGACCTTTGAACCGTGACAAATGACCAGTTCTTTCTATTCTAAGGGTTGAAGTATTCGAACTTGTGCCCTTAATAACAAAAGCAGACCTTGACCAGTGATGGACGGAGTAACTACCTCTGAAACTACAAGAGGTCAGTTACTTGTGAGGCTATTCTTGACTTAACGTTTGGGTCTGAATTGTTGGGACACCGCAGTTCTAATGGCTTGCACATTTCATTCATGAATCCCATATGCTGCATAAAGCTTCATGGAAGCTTAATGCACAGAAGAGAAATTTACATATAAAAACAACAGCACTGAACCCTGAAACCCTGGGTTTCCACATGGTAGGGTTACAATGACAGGGGTCAGAATACAATGACAATCACAACAATGTTGCAGTAAATACTACCTGTTTGAACATCAATCCATCCATCCATTCATTATACCCATTTATCCTGTGCAGGGTCTGTACAGGACTACAACTCTTTTATTACAATGTTTTATGCAGTATATTACTTGTGTCTGTGTAGCCCTTTCCTAAATACATATCCCCTCTTCTATACAGGGATGAGCAAAAGCTGACTGAATTAAACTGGAGCTTATCCCAGCAGTCATGGCGCAAGAAGCAAGGTACACACTGAACAGTTTGTTAGTCTATCACAGAATTTCCAGTTCACCTAATCTGCATGATTTTGGGCGGTGCAAGAAAGCTGGAGCGCCCGGAGGACACCTCCTGCATGCATGGGGAAAACTCCACACACAAATGCTTCAGACGGATTCAAACCCAGGACCTTCTTGCTGAGAGGCGACAGCGCTATCCACTGGCCCCTGTCTGAACATCACAGATTAAAATGTATTAATGTGTTCCTGTTATTTTACCATTGTGAGGTAATATTAGTTGAAGAGCAATAAGTGGATTGCATTATGCTGTAAAAGTGTTTGTGTTGTTGTTATTGTGTTATCTGTATAATTCTACGGCATCATTTTGAGCAGATGAGTGGCAGAATCAAGTATCGCTCAAAAGCCACAATGGATGGCTACCATAGGATGAGAATTTGCTTAACCATTTGCAGCCCTCTTTGCATCTGAATACTAGACTTGCTTTAAAATTCCATTTCCAGGCATTTCCATGGTGCCCAGTAACATTATGGCTACACATTTATCATAAACACATGGTCCAGATGCAATGTTACTGGGCCCAAGTCACTGCACTCATGATGGAACCATCAACCTTATAGTTACACTGCAAATAATGCAACCCTTTGCTTTTGTGCGTTCCTATCTCACAACACATACCTCTGTCATTAAATTGAACTAGAAATTCTCTAGTTCAGCATTAATTCATCAGTGATATAAATAAAACAGAAACAAATGAGTCATCATCATCCAAATCCATTTCAAGATGTTGGATGATGTGCTAGTGAACAGGCCAGGCCAAATGCTCGATTAACAGCGTTCCTACGTTGTTGGGAATAATGGGGAAAATGTGACCAATTTCTTGGCTCTAGCCAAAGCTTTGGGGCCTGAGCATATAGTCAGACCACAGTCACATTTTTTTGGTTTGCTTGAAATCCTTCACACCTTATTCATATACAAAATTAATACTACCTACATTCATTCACTTTTGAATGTTCAACAACTTAATTTTTGATATAACTGGAGATCCACGTGGAGAAACATAAAGAACAATTTCTGAAACACTTGTACATTAATTGAAAACACCATGACTCATCAACCCTGAAACAGCAGTGACTATACCTCTTTCAAAATGTGTGCATCAGATTAAATAAAAGCATTTTTTCTAATACAGCCAGTCAACAGTAGAGCCAGGCTTGCGTAGTGATTTTTGCACACTAGCTTCTAGATCTTTTATGGGAAATCCTGGAGAGGTGAGAACCAGATGGAGATATTGAAAACACCAGAGTGCCGGCTCCCATCATTCATCATCATCAAGGCCCCTGAGAAATTGAAAACAGGCCCTTGAGAAACACTATTCCAGACACGCATAGATGAAAAGGAGGCAAGCATCCAATTAGATGCCTGGAAAACAGATTTCTCCATGCCACGCCAAAGACACAGAAATAAAGAAGAAGGATGAGAAAAGAGGATGGAAAAGATGACAGTAGATATCAAAAAGTTATGGGAGAGGTGGATCTGTATAATATTTATTTAAGTATTTAATAGAGAGAGTAATTTTAATCAATTTGTTAAACAATAGCCGCGTTTCCATTCTAGTTGTGTGCAGAATATAGGCACATTTTTAAAATGTATATACAGTTCAAATGCAAATGGCAATGTGTCCATTAAATGATGTTATATGAATAAGGCTTACTTTTCTCATTTCATGATATTAAGATCAGAAGTCAACATGGAGCGGGCATTGTAGCCCATGCAACCAAATGCATGGGCTACAATGAGAGGTTTACAATGACATCATGTTCTACTAAGACCATTAAGCCAAAAAATAATCCTGTCAACATTACCTGAACTGTTGCTGAGTGAACTAACTATAAACTATCGTCACAGTATTTGGTCCATCTGGGCAAAAAACAAAAACCTATTATCAGCTCTAGTATGGCTGTAACTTATTTTTCTTTGATTAAATTTGAGAAAATTTCAGTCTCCTCTTTGGTATATACAAAACACAGCATTCACAAAGTCTGTCGCTATTTTATTAAGCAAATTACTTCTACATCATCTGACCACAAAATCCACATCAAGTGATTGTAAAAACCTTTCTGAGATATCTGAGGGGTTTTTTTTATTTGAGTGTTTGTTTCCCAACTTCAAATTATACAAAACATGGGTCAATATAAACACCACTATTGATTTCTAAAGCAAGCATTGTTATTCATAAAGGCACTCCCAAACTAGTGCCACATACAAATGTGTTTACACCACAGCAAGAATCCAAAATAAAATCAAGAGGAATTAGGCAATGGCTACATTCACAACAACAGGACACAATAATGAGTTGTCTGCCCATGTCACGAAATAAAGAAGTGATCTCAAAGTTACCAAGACACTGTTTTTCATAACAAAGTACTAACTTTCTACAACCTACGTAAATTTCCTTTACTACATCAAAATAATTGAGATTGGGGTGTATGTACTTAGCAGCAATTCGTCAGTTCTGCCCACAATTACACAACAATCAAAGCATCCCATGCTATTTACATAAGACGACTCCAAAATTGATGGCACAAATGATTCCAGATCATCAGTTCAAGTCAATGCACAAAGTTAAAAGCTCTGTCTATGTCATTATTAGACATTAAAGAGCAGGCACTAAATGGGTGAAATATATCAGGTGAGTGACAGGCCCACTTTGAACAGCTCAAAGTCTAGCATTTCACTTTTGAAGCCATGTGCTACTATCATTCTACTGAATCTGAGACCTGGGAGCTAAAGGAATTGGCCCCTAAAACTTCTGATTTTCCACTTAAAACAAATGTGATTTAACCAAGCTGAAATAATATATTGCTCAACCAGAATGTATGTCTGAGATGGGTAATAAAATACAATCACTCCACATTCATTAAAGGGGTATTTTATATTGCTGGTTAGGCTGTTTTAGTCCAATAATTTTTTTTCTTCAGAAATTCATGAAGGCCATGTTCAGTTTTCCTTTGATTAATTTCTGCTTTCAAAAACTTTGAGATTTCCTACCTGATAAGGGACTCCAGAATGAGAGGAGAAGCACCTTTCTGGAACTCAAGCTCTTTGTAATGCAGAGCCTTCGCATAGGCACGGCACTTTGCAGCCCTCTCCCCAAGAAGCACAATTCCATTGTCATCTCTCAGAGGCAGAGGGCCCTGAAAAAGGAAACAAACCATTGAAATGTTTATGGAATGTTACTTGTGCAATTTACATTTTATCTTTCATATCATAAAATCAAAACATCACACTTTGGGGATGTGAATTTATGACAGTTTGGGAGATGCTCAATCCTGCAGCACATCATCAACATAACACAACTCCTTTAACTACACCATTCCTGCTGACTGGTAAACCATTTGTACAGTGGAAGCTCTGTTCAGTTGCTCACAACACGGTGCAAGTACCCAAACCAGGGGGGAATTCAGGGGGAATTCACAAAGTGAAGGAAAATGGGGGGACTTGGCTGGTGTCGACTATTTTGGCCTTAATAAATTTATAGATATACTCCCTGTAACTTCTGTTACTGCGCAGTCATCAACACTGCTTTTTTAGGGTTAGTGAATCCAAAACTCTGAATTATGTCATTGATTTCCCCGGTGTGTATATACATCAATGACAACATAAAGTTAACTGAGCCAAATGATCCATCATCACTCTTTCCACAAAGACAACATCAAAACATATGAGGCTTAAAATTTGCCTTTCCAGCTGGTGAACAATGTAAATACAGCCTATTTTGAAAGCCTTTTCTATTCCATGAAGCGCATGAGATGCCATCCACTCCTAAAAAAAACTGGCAACAAAGCCAGTATTAAAAGCCAGAAATCTTAGCACCTGGACAAGAAATAACTGGCTCACTGGTATTAATATATAAAATCTAACAGTAGCAGATTTATTAGTGGAATGTTAATGCTCTGACTAAACTGACAACAAATATCATTTTAGACCTGAACCTGTGAACAGCCTGATAAATCAAGGAGCATGAAGTCTCTTACGGAGTCTAAAATCTGTTATAGTGTCCACATTTACTGTACATGCACTACAATTATTTGTCCGTGCTGTGTTTAAGGCAAAAATGTGATTAGGCTGTATACATGCACTTAATAAATAGGATTTTGCCAGCCTCTGACTATACATTACGTGTATAATTGTGTAATTGAGGTATGAGGCGAGTCCTCCCATTGAGGTTTCTTACTCCGATTTAAATTTTTACATGCCTGAAAGAATCGATCTCTAATAGCATAATCTAGGTCAGTAGGTTAGTAAGTAAACTTATTTTGATTTCTGTCAATTTCAGTCATATTAAGGTGTATACACAATTAAAATCATGAAAAATTATCAAAGTTTTAAAGTGCATGTAAACCTGCTGACTGTCTCTCTGACCTTGTCACTGTGCTCCATGAACTCAGCCAGGTTGAGCAGGGTCTGGGTGACCTCAGCGATGTCCTGCGAGGTGAGGGCTAACTCAATGCTGCGGATGAGCTCATCCTGCTGGTCCTCACTCAATTCAGACCAACATGACAGGAAGGCTGCGTTGAAGAGATCTCTGTGGATAACCAGAAAACCGTTAAGCCACAGCCAAAGGTCACAGCAAAAAGTTAAACAATTTGAGATGAAACTTTCATTAATAGCAGAAGCAGGTGTCAACAGAAAGTCAGTGACCCGTAAATCAATACATAACAAGGTTACTGTGCATCTTGTTAAAGGATCATTGCAGAAAGTGCTATGGTGTTTCATAACTTGGGTCACACAGCATTTATATCATTTTACATGATCACTCGGGTTTACATTAACAGTTACACATGGTTACATCTGGTAGCTTTCCAATTCAACCAGTTTGATGCGTTTGGTCAGCAAGCAGCTCCACAACAGTTGAGGGTTCAGTATTTTAGTCAGCATTTCATTGATAACTATAGTAGAGACGGTGGATTGCTTTGGCTGGATATTCCCTCTCAATGAAAAAGAATTTGGCATGTTCGCACAGGCAAAATGACCACAAAGTGCTGTACAAAGTCTGTACAATGGCGGAGTTTCTTTTTGTGGTTATTTCTGAGAAACATCTAAGAGCTCTCGCTATTCCAAAGGAGTAAAGATTGAGAATGGACACTATAGATATAGAGTAGAAATTGTATATTTATTCAGATTCACATATTTACTCATTTTCACTAAAATGTGACTGTTTTGGGTTCAAGTTTTTTAGCCACATGACTGAAAAACTGCAAGCTGCCAACATGATCACAAATTTTACTCATCCATGAACATAAACCTACTTCTAGGGTCAGCCAATGAAGGGACTTGAGACAAACATTTTGAGGGCTTGTTAAAATTTATATAACATTTATTTATTTTATATAACGCTATTACAAACAATAATTTTTCAGGAGATTTTAAATAAATTTAAATTAACAGACATGGAGTCACACTGAGTAAAGTGGTGGTGTTGTACACATTTTTCATGGCTGTGTGGTATATCAGGGACTTTGAGCTCTAAGGAGTGAGGTATAAAGAACAATTGGAGAGAGGAAGAAGTGGGTGAGAGACAGAGATATGACAGCAATGGTGTACCTTGCAAGTGGGATGTAGGTTTGGGCCAGTGACCAGCATGATCGCAAGGCTGGAGAGGATGACTCCTTTAGCAGGACAACACTCAAGCGCCTAAGCCACTCCAGCCAGTCGTCTTTGGACACCTTTCTGGCAGCACCCCAAGCCTGCATAGAGACATAAATCATTAGCTAAATAACCGATCTTCTTCATGAGTTATTGGGAAATAAGTGGGAGTAACAGATTTTTCCAGAAGAAAACACAGGAAAAATGTGGAGGAGGCTGTGGCTGAGATGCAGACTTCAATTTCTGCCACTATCAGCTGGTGAATTCTGGTAGGATTGAGACATTTCTATACTATACTCATACTAATACTAATTGCTAATACTAATACTCCTACAAATAAACTTCTAAAAAAGAGTACAGGAAGCTCCATGTCAAAGTAGATTCCCAAGGTAGGTCTAGTGCATTTTTCACAGTGACAGTTTCACAACAACTCTTTTGTCACATATTTGTATTTTTCCAGCCATCTACAGAAAACTGAAAATCATACTCCTTACTTATTGCAAAACATGAACAGCTTATGGACAGTATATGACAATAATCAGGCTTATTAAATTAATTGATTAATTTTGTGATATAAACCATTAAGCAATGACTGTCTGTATGTCATCAAAACGAAACTGTATTTGTGCACAAGCCTATTTACTGGTCCAGCCTACAGTTGTGCCAGTAAATTAACCCTGCTAAAAACACGTTTCTGACCTTCTGAAGTGCAGTTGTGCTAACATGAAGCTTTTTCATAGGCCCCGCCTCCACCGGCCCGCTGACCAGCGCATCGCCCTGGTTACCACGAAGCTGGCGATGCTGGAAGATTAAAGGGTCCTCTTCCTCTTCTGCCAAAGTGTAGCCCTAACACATGAACCACAAAACACATATGAATGCACACACAGAGGCCACACACAGGCAGAATGTTGAATCAGGCCTCAAAACATGTTTTGTGAATGTACGAGTGCATTTCCTTCCTGAGGGAAAACTGATGATAAACAGAGTGGTGTAATGACTTGCGTGGGGGGCACTATACATAGAGGCTTTTGTTTATTTGTTATATATAATTAGACTGCTTAATCGTGTGCAGGTAATTTCAATCTTGAAAGGGACTCAATGTTTTGTCTGGACTGGGAGGGGGTTAAGGAACAATGAACATATGCTCATGCATGCAGGAGAATTGTTTGCATTTTGCAGAGTATGAAATGGTTCCATATGTTCTTTCAGAAGGTAGAGGTCAAGGTAGAGATGGAGAAGAAAGAGAACTCACCTTAACAATGCGACAGATGAGTATGTCATACCGCTGGTGGTTGATCCTGTGCTTCAGCATCACTTTGTTTACCATGGGAATGAAAATCTGGTACTAAACACAAAAGGAAGGAGACAGTAAATAAAAGAGTGTGCATGTGCTCATTATGTGGTTTTGTCTTGCTACCTCATTCCCCTTGCCATAAGCTAAATGACTGAGAATTCTGTACTTGTATGCAACCACCATGGGCCTCAGATCAAAGGCTTCCCGTTTCAAGCTAGGGCCTAGACAGTAATACACGTGGTTCGGTGGTTCTGGGGTTCAGGCTAAAAAAGATGGGAGGGGTGAGTGATGAAGGAGGGGAAGGAGTGGGGAGGGGTAAACGTGACCTCATCCATTCTCATAAACACCACTCCCCGCCGCCAAATGGTCAATGACATCAGCGGTCTGGCAGGAAGCAATAAAGACTGGGGGGTGGCGGGTGCAGAAATGCTGTTCTACTAAAACCAGCAGCAGGGAGGCTGGAGGTTGTCTACTGAATAATAGCTACATCTGAAGAGAGCCCTGGGGATGAACGGAGCTACCTTCTTTCCCAACTGGAACACTAGTGAGGACAGGGTGTCCATGGAGGTGGAGCGCAACTCAGGCGTGCTGTCGAGTGTCCGAACAATCGGATGAATGATGCGTGAAGCATAGTCAGTGAAGTCCAGAGACTCTGTGAGCCGGTCCAGTGTTTCCAAAGCAACCCTGTGTCAGAGGGGAAAACACAAGCACAAAGTGATTTAGCTTCACTTAAACATTACTAGGACACAGAGCTCCAAAGGACTTTTTATATGTCAGAATAGGGATATTTGAAGAATTACTGGCTAGGTAGATAGGTAGAAAATAAAAGTGATGCAGTGATGACAGCGGAATTCTGCTCTTTTGTTTTAGCTGTATTAGTTTGGTAAAGGTTGAGTCCTTTTTTGTGGTGCCGTTATACACCTTAGAAATGAAGTTCACTCATACTAGAATCCAAATAGAATGCAAGTCATTTCACTAAATCCCTAAATAACAGTAATATATATGAGTACACAGTGATACTGACTTGCGGGCCTGTAATGGCACATCAGAAGCATCAAACAGTTTGACAATGGGAGGCAGCAGCAAGTGAAGGTAGTCGTCTAAGTTGGCACCAAACAGCTGGATGGCATTGAGCAGCTGTAAAAGATATATACGATGTTCAGTCCAACGTACCACAACATACAGTGAATGGTTTACTTAAATGAGCTTGTTAGGGCACAATGGTTCCTTTTTGGAAGCTGTGCACAGCGTTGGCTTTCAGTATAGTGTAGGCATGCATATTAGCCATTTAAGAAACTCCTGCATTGTCATGAATTAATGAATTCATGGATGCATGGATAACTGAATAAATGTATGTCTCCCTTGTCAGCGCAATCATCATCATACAATGCATACAATACAATAGAAGGACATTAGAACGTCGAAGAGATGCAAAGTAGTAGTAGAGGTAGAACTCATTATTGTGACCCATTTACTGTTAGCACATTATGAGTATTAAAAAAAGAATTAACCAGTTATCATTAACACAATTTAAAAATGTCAAATTCATAAATAACTGCTTTCTTTTAAGAGTTTTTGTAATAATAAGTACAGGTTATAGATAGGATTATCCACAATTTTTGAACGTGTCAATCCCATGTGACTCTTAAAGGGTAATAGCGTGATCACTGAATTTGTTTGTCACTGTAGATTTCTCGGTAGAAGCTCAATGTTTTCAGGGACTTTTATTGCGCTGAATTAGGCCTGTCATGTGTAGTGCTCACTCCTAGCTGTGTAGCACTTCTAACAAGTTCCACAAAACAAATGATCAACTTTGTTGCTATTATTACTCGCTAACACAGATTGAGGTTGAGCTATGCCAGAGAAATTTCAGTAGTATGGCTTGTTGAGGCTGACCGTTGATTTTTTTAACAATGGTCTTAAATTTTGGTTATTTAGGTTGTGTTTTCTTGCATCAATTCAATATTGACAAAATACAAAAACCTCACAAATAATTAGAAGCTTGGTTACATTTGATGTTGGAAGGCACAAAAATGTGAGAGATCGGAAGAGCGTCGTGTAGGGAAAGAGTGTAG
>OMOW01108878.1:0-17061 GCA_900312555.1 Lamprogrammus exutus
TTCTGCATGTTCATCGGTGTCTGCCGTGCTGCGGAGGTAAGAACCGAGGGGAAAGTAAGGTGGAGGAGGTGATCGGCACCCAGTTCAATCACCCAAAGCGGCCGCCAAGACGCGTCGATGTGCCCAGCTTGAGCCGGCCCCGGAGCACCGCCAGCAGCGTGCCTTACTCCAAGGACTCCTTCGACGAAGACGTTTCCTTCCCCCGAGCCAAGAGCCCCGCAGCCCGGTCAGCCAACTCCTCATACAGCGGTAGACCCTATGACGCGGACCTGTGAGAGGACTGCGTTATTAGAGGCGAGTGGCCCCCATCTGATGGAAACCCACAAAACCAACAGAGAGACAAGTTACAGATGGACAGGGACAGTTATACTGAAGAGACTCAGAGAAGAACAAAGTTTAGAAAAGAGCAATGGTAATATTCACTATGATTTAAAAAAAAAAAAAAGGTACATCATACAAATCTAATCTAAAACTGTAACGCTACAATATTCTCTAGGATTGTCATGGAAAATAAAATATATTATGATGTACTTTAAAATCACCTGTTGTTTACTGATTGAAGTATTTTGAGTTCATGAAGGAATATAGAATTATTTTTTCAATGTTTTATTTTGATACGTTTTCATGAACAAGCACACCAACCCCGAAAGAAAACTTTTCAGGATTCTAAAAAAAAAAAAAGGGCTGACAAGGTAGGAATATAGAATTTAATACAAATATTTTGTTATACCAGAGTGAGATCAAATACCTGAACTACTGTAAACTCACAACTGAGTATTACAATGTTTAATCACCTTTGTAGAGCAGCAGTTTTATGTCTCTCAATCAGAACAGCATCATCAGGCTGCATTTGATGGAAGTCATAATGGATGTAGCTTGATTATGATTGTTTATAAGTTGTTAGTGATATAGATGAGTGCCTCAAGCAACTATCAAGCTGTTTCTGGTATACATATATATATTGTGAGTATATTTTTTTAATTAATGAAGTTTGGAAAGTGAAGAATTCTGTATTATTTTAACATTGAAACTTGTCTGATAAGCTTGGAAAAGCATGTAGAGATGACATTTGCTTTAGGGTCTGCAAATTATGCTGATCTCATTTGCAAATAACCTGCATCTTTGATGAATACATGCTGAAGTTTTACATTTTACTGTAAATATTTGCTAATTGATCAAGCAGTTTGATTTCTTCTGTTATTATGTGAATATTACTGTATATTCTTGAGCACTTTACATTACTGGTCAATCTTGTAGGAGAGGAGGCCACCTGTTGAGAAGCAGCCTGACGTGATCAGTATCTTCCTCATTGCTCTGTAATACAAGTGCTGTTTATTAAATGTGAACTGTGCCACTAAAGATGACTTCCTTCAGTTATTTAATTTTATTTATACACAAAGGGTTGAGAGAATATCACGTTACAATTTCCCCCTGAATTCATTTATGAATTTAACAACACCCTCAGAGTGACAGGAGTCTATAAATAAGATATGCCAAAGTCATGATCAGGGCCTCATAAATCGAAATTGTGAAGTAAGGATTCTAAAATATAGATGTTTATCAACTTGAAAAAACACTGAAAATGTACAGAAATCAGAGAGTCTATAAGATATAAGTAGATATTAAAGCCATTCATTTTATTTGTCCTTTTTGATTTTTGTCCCCCCTTTTACATATATTTGGAATGGCCTTGCCCTTAATGGTAAAAGATAAGCATAAACAATAATTTAACTGTTTTATTTGATTTATTATTAAAGCTATTGCCCCAAGTTGGTCAAAACTGTGCATGTTTGAGAAAAATACTGAACGTCGTCTTCATCGTCGCCTCTTTTGGAGCTGTGCTCAAAGCATTGATTGGGCACCCAGCTGTAGCAACAACCCAACCACCCCAGGTTTCTCCAACCACTGCTGGTGAGTGAAATTTCAGATTCATACTTTACAGTCACTGTTATTTTATGTCATGTGTGACATTGCAGATTGTTTTCCAACATATCACTTTAAAAGGGCATAATTGTGTTCAGCTGTAAAATGTACAAGATAAGTCAAGGATAGCAGAAACACTCAGAAGACATTTCTATTGCTGTCCTTGCTGTCAATGATATGTGGCATACATTATCAACAGCTTATATATGATTAATGGTTTTTAATTGATCGTGTTGTGTATGTCTGCTTGAAAGTCCTTCTGCTCAAGTTAAGCCTGAATCAGAGCCTCACCCCACAGAAATTCAACCTCCATAGCCTCCTGACTCAGCTGACTACCTTCTGTATTATCAGATACAGTAAGAACTGAAAGACCACTACAGCTAAAATCTCAATGCCTCCAAAAGCTTCAGGAACTGCACTTTCTTGTCAGTGCTTTTTAGAATTCTTATTTCATTTCAAACTCTCTGAAAGTGAAGATATTACATAATCCCCACTGTCAGATGAGAAAATATCGGCTACATTTGCAGGATTTTTGAAGTCCTGGGAGGCTTCGTCATGTTCATCAGGATCTGCTGTTGCTGCGGAGGTAAGAACCGAGGGGGAAATACAAGATTTCACACATAATCCTCTGTGATTTACCATACATGTCCACGAGTGAAGCAAAAAATGTGACAGTGGTCACATTTGGCAACAGCAAATTATGTCTGTTGTAGAGATGACAAAGGGAATTTGTGGTGCCATGCGATGAGAAAGCAAAGTGGTATGTGGTTGATCAACCAACTCTACTTCTAATACTAACTTTAATGGAATGTTGAGGCCAACAAACCTGGCCTGTAAAACAGCCTCTGAAAAACACAAACATAACTCTAAGAACTCAAACTCAGGGGTGTGACTTTATTCTGCTTTCAGATGAAGTTATGAATTTCAGCAGACTAATTCACATCTGTGCATTTACAGGTTCGTCCATCACTTATGATGATGACCATGACACATCTGACTTCAAAGCTTCGATATCTGTCATCAGTCAACAGCAGAGGTTTGATGGGTGCTCATATGGCTTATTAGGCCTACCTGGGCACGGAACTCTATGGCACACTAGGCAGGATGTAGAGGAATTTGTGGAGTTCCCAGAGGACTGGTTTTTGGCGCTGGCCTTGCGTCTTTGCCGTTTTTAGGACAACTTTTCGGGTTCTCACTAACTCTGCACTGACGCTTAGAATGTTGCCTGATGTCAGAGGTCAACTCTGTTACGACGGTTTGCTGTTGGGTGTTGGCGTGAATTTGCACTGCGTCAAAGTTCAGCAAAACCTGATGCGAAAGAAACTTTGCCTTCTGGACTGAATCTGCAGATCTTTCATTGCCATAAACGCACCATACCCTAACTCAGCAAAGTTATCTATGTGACTCCTCAAACCTGCTTCTGCATTCTGGCCCATAGAAGGAAAGAGAAAGAGAAGAGTCGGTTAAAAAAGTATAGCAGGCCTTGTCAATGATCGTGGACCTCTCCGGCAGATATACATTCATACCAAACTGTTTTCACACAGATTTGGTCGCATTATTTACACCAAGGCTCTCACAATATATTACACACATGTTCTAGTGAACCCAGTTAACAATTACTTTTGAAAATCCAAATCCGAAATAAGCAATAGGTGAAATTTTCCATGTTTTCTTCCAGTATGCAGTAAGCAACCAGCAAGTAAGCATCGTTACAACAGTACAAACTATTAGAAACAAATTTAAACTAGAAAATAAAAATAAACTATTCAAAATACAAATGCTGTGAAAATTAAAAATGAAAAAAAATCCAATTATTAAAAAATCACAAATATGATTTTGGAGCATTATGGAAGAGGTTTTTGGTCAGTGTTGTGTTGTTTATCTTAAATTTGCAGACATACATTTTATTTCATATATCAGTTTATATTGTGAATCCTTTATTGTGTCAATCAAAAAATCTAAATACTTTGGTAGTGTAACAATGTGATTTTTAAATTTATTTTACACCTGTCCTATTTGGGGGCAGGTAAGGCCCCGCCCCTTTCAGGTTTCACTCGTTTTTTTAGGATCAGCTGTTCAAACGTCAGTTGCTTGTGTTTACATTACTGCTCTCAAGTTCGGAGCAACAAAACGCACTACACACCAGCAGACATGTCGAGGCAAACTACGCGGGAGTTATCTTGTCGCGCTCCAGGCCTCCTGACCGTCGGGTTGCTCTTGGCTCCCTCTGGCTTGATCCTGGACCTGACCGCCACCGTAAGCCCCAACTGGAGGACCCTCCACAACATCCCCTCCAACCCTTCTAATGTGATCATCCAACAAGGCATCTGGGAAGTCTGCAGGACCCTCACCACCTCCACGGTAAAAGTGTGCGACCAACCGGACACCATCTATATGGGCAACCGTATCATTAATGTCGCCCAGGGCTTGATGGTAGCCTCCCTCATCGTGACTCTGATTGGCCTGGTCGTAGCCATCCCAGGGGTCCGGTGCTGGGGGGACAAGCCAAACTGGATTGTGGCCGGCCTGGGTGGGCTGCTGATCTTCTTATCTGGTGTCATGACCATCATCCCCATCGCGTGGTACACGCACATTCTCCTGGATCTCAACACCAGCACCGTCACCACTGACATCCGTGTCGGATACTGCATCATCCTGGGCTACATCGGCGGGATTTTTGAAATCCTGGGCGGCTTCGTCATGTTCATCGGGATCTGCAGTTGCAAGATTAAGAGCCGAGGGGAAAGGAGGGTGGAGGAGGTAACGGGCACCCAGTTCAGTCACCAAAGCTCACTACCTGGATATGTTGATGTGCCCAGCTTGAGGCGACCTCGGAGCAGCACCAGCAGTGTCGCTTACTCCAAGGAATCCCTGGACATGTCCTTCCCCCGAGCCAAAAGCCCCACAGTCCGGTCATACAGCAGTAGACCCTATGATGTGGACCTGTGAGAGGAATGCATGACTAGAGGCAAGTGGCCCACATCTGATAGAAACCCACAACCAGCAGAAAGACGAGTGAAAGATGGACAGGGACACTTAAACGGAAAAGACTCAGGGAAGAGCAAAGTTTAGAAAAGAACAATGGTAATATTCATCATGATTTCTAAATGAATGGTACATCCTACAAATCTGTAACTCCACAATATTCTCTAGGATTGTGGTGGAAAATAAAAGATACAATAATGTACTTTAAAATCACCCGTTGTTTACTGATAGAAGTAGTTTGAGCTCATGAAGGAATACAGAACTTAGTAGGAATATACAAACACCCGCATCATGAGGCTGCATTTGATGGAAGTCATGATGGATGTAGCTTGATTATAATTATTTATAAGATGTTTGTGATACAGCTGAGCGCCTCAAGCAACTATCGAGCCATTTCTGGTATAAATATATATATTGTGAGGATATTTTTAAATGAATGAAGTTTGGAAAGTGAAGAATTCTGTTATTTTAACATTGAAACTTGTGTGATAATTTGGGAAAAGCATGTAGAGATGAAGTGTGCTTTAGGTTCTGCAAATGATGCTGATCCAATTTGTAAATAACCTGCATCTTTGATGAATACATGCTGAAGTTTTACATTTTACTGTGTACATTTGCTAATGGGTCAAGCAGTTTGATTTCTTCTGTTATTGTGTAGATATTACTGTATATTCTTAAGCACCTTACATGACTGGTGGGAGAAGAGGCCACCTGTTGAGAAGCAGTATCTTCTTCATTGCTCTGTAATACAAGTGCTGTTTAGTATATGTGAACTGTACCACTAAAGATGACTTCCTTCAGTTATAATTCCATTTCATTTCAACTGGCATAGGTCAATTCTACTCATAGTGAGACTATCACGTTATGGTTTTACTTTAGCTAGTCAAAGTGGGTGTGTATGATCAACAACTCAGACTGGACAGAATTTTGGAAAAAGTTGTAGAAATAAATGCTGCACTATGGATGTAGAATTTCTGTTGTTCTGTTTGTTGATTTAAAACAGCTGTATACACTTAAAAATGAATCGTGACTGAACAGAAACAACGCTACTAACAAGGTGATATTCAACTATCTAATATGATCATTAAATGGACGCAGGTCAGTCACACAATATGAAGCACACTTCATAGTATTTTCTTTGCACTCACTTGCTGTCTGTTCAGTTTTGACTGCTAAGTATACACGCAATGCAGCCTGACCGGTTTGGTGGGGTTAGTTTCTGTATGCACCTCATCTAACAGCATAACCTCGTTTTTAAATTGGCTTAACATCTCTACCAAGCCGACAACGTAATGGCCAAATGTCTTTCTTCAGTGGCTTAAATGGCTTTCAGTTCAGAATGATTGATTTTAGAATGACCTCAAAGTGAATGACCACAAAGTACATGAAGTTACTTGGTTTCAGCTGCAAGAATAAATATTTACTCTGCACCTCAGCGTGAGGAGGAGGAGGAGACAGGAGAAAAGTTGTTTGATGACCATCTCATTAAGTTTCCCTCACAAAAAGATCTGAAATTTTCAATATGTGAAAGTGCCTGAAGTCCTTTTATTCTACACCGGTGTTTACTGCTCCACTATTTATGCATACGTTCTTTTATAGGTACTTTGGATAGATAAGTAGAGGAAAAACAATGCTTTCCTTGCCCAATGTAATTTTTTAGTTGAGGAATGTGAGAGTTTTCAATTTCAAACCCTGTGAAGTATCCTCGTATGATCCCTGAAGTCAACAAAAGATCAACAATAGAGATCCAGTGGAGTGTCAGCATTGTTGTTTGCCATGAACGTGCTCCACACACATACAACAAAAAGTCAGGGCAGATTGTTCCCGTTTCCTGAGTCAGTTATACTTCATGTGCTTAGATAACAAAGAGTGATACCTGGTGCCAGCATGTATCCGTTTTTAAGTCATTCTGGGTTTCCGTTTGTGTGCGGGCTCAAGTTTAGTAAACACTGAACTGATACTATCTTGTCACTGGATCACAGAAACACACAGGATAAAGGCTATAACCAGTATTATATGTGTGTGTGTGTGTGTTTGTTAGCGTGTGTCTTAATGTTTTCCCTTTAATTTGTCACGCATGTGTTTGTCCATCTGTCTCTCTGTAACCGTGACCTCAGTATTATAAGGTTTTATCATGCATTTTGGTCAAAAGGGAGTTAGGCAGGTACACTTAGTCAGTGAAAGATGCTTTGTGTTCTTGTGGAGTTGTTTTATTTTTTGTTTGTTTTTTAAATTTATGTGTTTAATATTTCAAAAAGTCAGTCGACCCGAATGGTCAACGAGCCAGAGGCTTGCCTAAGGTCATCACTACATACCTCTCCAACAATTACCTGCAAAAACACAGCAATGATAAAAGGACTAAAACAACAACAAAGTAACAAGCTTTACACTTTATTAACTCTTCTGTGATAAAATACAATGCAGAGGCAGTGTACAGATGATCTGAGGATTTAGTGTATATAAAAGCAGATGAACACAAGTTTATACATGAAACTGTGTATTTGTAGCCTTTGATTTCATAAGCAAAACATTTTCAAAGTGCAGTCTAACTGAATACAAAATAATAATGAGCAGCTACTGTAAATAAGGTATCATTATGACACGAATAGGATCTAGTTGATATGTACAGAGTTACTATGACAACAGGACATGAGAAGCAAAACTAATAAACTATCAATTTTAACTCAAAAATCTTCATTCTTCAATCTCCAACAGTAACTAAACAACAAGAACCCTATTAGTTAGCACAATCAGCTAGAAAACAGCTGAACAATACAATCAAACACACATTTAAGACCAGAAAGTAAAGTAAAAATGAAACCAAACAGGATCCGAGATGGTGTGTAAACATCGCAAACATCACAGTTTCGGGTTACGATCCCATCTCAGAACAGGTTTCTACTCCTTTTTTGGGGTACATTTGGCCAGCAGTTTTCATTCAAAATATAGAGTTTTGTCTCGTCATTGTTCAGCATACAGCAAAGCCGTTGTCTTGTCTGGGTTTGTTTTTTTTTTTAGAACAGGCAAGGGTTTGTAAATCCTGTTATTCTCTCAAAGGAATCTAAAGGTGCGTCCTCCCGTCAATCTCTTCTATCACCTCTTTGTGTCATCATGACTCACTGTTTCCACAAGGAAGAACGCTTTTTTGCAGTGTCACTGCAACTCTATGGCATGTGTACCGATTCACATGCATGTACCTGATGACTTGAGAGTGAGTGTGTGAAAGTGTGTGTGTGTGTGTGTGCGTGTGTGAAAGAGAGAATTATGGTTCTCAGTATGATTGTGTTTATCAATACAGTTACAAAAGGCATGTAAAACAACAAAATTCAGTCAAGTCTATTTCAGAATCACTTTAAAAAACTGGCATTGTTAAAAAAGGTAACTTAATACTTCACCAAGAGCCCAATCAGATTGTAGGGTTTTTCTAACTAATGCCTTTGATTTGTACACTTACAGCAGCTTATTGATGGCAAAACAAATCTTAGTTGCAATATTCCTGCAAGCCAAAATCCTGAGTGTACAGGGAGAGATTTGAGAGCGCAAGAGACAGATTTGTACAATAAGCACAAAACAAAGTCCAAAAAGGGAAAATGTTGGACATTGCAAGGAAACAAAGCCTTTTTTGCAAGGTCTTATCGAGTGACATAACTCAAAACATAAGGTGACAATGTCATAGACGATGCTGTCCTTGCATTTTGTCTGTCTGTGTTTGTCTGTGCACACTCCCAGATCTTGACTTGCGTACCTTCCCTAATTTCTTTCATACTTGCTTCATATGTTGCTCTGTTGCTCCCTAAATAGAAACATCCATTAATAGAAGTCATTGTTTCTCCTAATTCCAGGCATATTGACAGTACGCAGAATATTAAAATGTACATCTCCATCTACATTGTGCAAGGTAGCACGTTATATCTTCAAGTCTGCTGACAGATGGGGTAGGCACGATCCTATGTGTCGGCAAATTCGCACTTGAACGAGCTTGGCTGTAAGCTGACTGCTGAGGAGGTACAACGGTGTCACTTTGGTGTCACTATGGTGTCACTATGTTGTCACTGGCCTTAATGTCACTGGTGGCCTGGAGGAAAACGAGAGGAAAATAATGTTTGTGTGTAGCTTGAGGAAATCATGCATCAAACGTTACAGACCTTTAAATTCAAAATGTACTTAAGTTATAACCACTTAGCTCAAATGAAGTTGATACAGCTGATGTGCAAAATCATCATATTAAATATATAGGAACACATTTTGGTAAAACTGACAGCAGGACAGCAAAGGTGTAATAAACAACACATTTGTGAGTTTCAGCATTCAATTCCCACTGGAGTACACAAAGTGAAAACTCACAATATTATAACAAACATATGGATTGGTTTTGCTTTAATTTAATGTGTTTCCTGAAATGAATACAAAACAATGTGTAACTAAAGTCTTTACGAGCCTACCTTGAAGATAAAGGACATTTATCCACATTATACAGCAACGTTGTAGCCATGCATCTTTGCCAATTCTCTCCTGATGATAAAGACAAAAAAAATACAATTATTTCATTTTTTTGGGTAATGCATCCCTCAATCTTTCCTTCTTTTACTTCCTACTTTACTTTCATTGCTTTCGTTCTCTCCTCCTTTTGCTCTGTGCTTCGTATTTGCATTTTTGTTTCATCCCTGCTTTGCTTTCATAAAGTATGAAAATTCCCAAACAAAACTAGAAACACAAGGACTTCACCTCAAAGTGAAACTAAACTTCAAGGTACTTCAGATATTTTTGTACATTTTACTTGTTTACTCCACCGTTTTCCCCACATCAAAATCAGTTTATGGGGGGCACGATTCAGCAAATAATAACAAATGTAAGAGGGCTTTTTGGCTGTAGAGGGCGCTGTGCAAAGTCAGGAAAACGTGCATTTTTGAAAACGAAAACCATCCTTGAACTTTTTTTCACTAATGTCTCTCAGCAACAGGAAGTAACTCTTGTGATGTCCTAAGTGTCAGTTTCCCCGTGCACTGTGACCTCGACAGCCAAATTGAATTCGATGTGTAAAATCTGTGGAGTTGCCCTTTAACATTTCGACTTTACTTGTCAGTTTATTTCTCCACTGTGGTATTGATACTTTTAGTTAGTCCTACGTAAGACATTCTCGTACCTGCGTATCTTCTTTTGCTTCTGCCTCAACTTGGCGATGACGAAGGCCAAGATCACCAAACCCACGATGGCGATGATCACGCTCAGGGTGAGTGGCAAACTCAAGTCCCCATGCACGGTGTCGTCGCAGAACTCACCCTTGTACCCCAGAGTGCAGTCGCACACCAAATCCACGCCTCCACCTGCGGGAGGCACGCAGGTACCGTGGCCGTTGCACTGAGTCTCTCCGCATGTTGGCAGGTCGAAGTCGATGCCTCTCGGTTGGGGAGGAGGGAAGGTGGTGGACATTGTAGAAAAAAGGGATGAAAGGAAGGAAACTGGACTTATAAGTGAAAGGAGAACAGGAGAGGAGAGGTGAAGAAATGGCTGGATGAACTGCACCCTGGGAAGAAACATCACAAAGAAAATCATGGTTTCATACTCGAGGCCTTTTTCACGGCACAGTTCAATATTTCGGGAGATGCACTCGTTAGACTCCTTGCTCATTGTCAAACAAGATGATTTATTTATACAGCATTTGTTCTTTTTGTACAGGCTAATTTAACATTTATCGGCATGGATGCCATTTCTCTCCCAGCCCCAAAAGATCACAACATGCATCACAACTGGTAAACGCCTGTTGCATCTTGAATTCAGAGTTTACGACGTGTAAATACGACGTTTGCAATTTCCAAGTTGTAAATTTGGTATTTACCAATATCCCATACTGCCCGAACACAGCATTAAATGTCTATCTGCACCTGGAACACAGACAGTGATGGTGCAATGTTCTGCCTACCGAGATCTGATCGCAACGCAGACCGCATCCAGATAAGGAGGACACATGTTGTTGCGGGGTGTAAATGCAAGTCCCATCATGAAATGTCGTTACCAAGATAATGTATCCAGATACTGAGATCAGATTTGAAAGCAAAGAAGCCTCTGCTCAGCTAAGCCCAGTTTGCTTTGAGCCAAACTGGCAGCTCAGAAGCTTTTCTACAAACACAGCGTCATGACTTTACATTTATGTTCGCGCAAGCATTAAGATAAATGTGATGTTTTGGGAAGCTGTACTTTTTTCCCCACACACAGAAATGTGGCCAGTTTGTAATCGTCCAGACACAGAAAAGTTTTGAAGGATTGCGTCCACTATCTGCCACTGCTACTAGTTTAGGAAGCACAGAGACGTATCAGTTGTGAGGATTAGAAAAATCAGTATGAATGCTGACTTCAAGCCAAGATTGTTCATAATCCCCTCACGACCGCCTGACTATCTAAACAACGCCAACCCTGCCCAAACGATAAAATAATAAAGGACAGGCCTGCAATTCAGCCGAAACCGAAGCTGAGCAAACAATTCAAACACCTACTGAGCAACACATTTTGTCACACAAAAATAGAAAAAAATAAAGGTTAAACTTTCAAAAACATAAGACAAAAGTTTGAGTCAGTAAAATCAGGTGATGCAACATCTAAATCACTAAGTTGACTACCAGAGAGAAAAATGTTGCAATCGGAGGCATCATACACAACTTACACCACACAAAAAGGCACAGATGACACGTTTTAAGAGACAAAGAAGATCAGAAACAGTTTTTTAAAAGATCTCCTATGATTCCGAAGTGCGACGACATGGCAGATAAGCTCCTGAATCAGTTGTGACGAGGAATGTATTCTGATTCTACTATGTCTCGCTTTTCAGGTTTCTTAACACGACGGTGCTTCACAATAGCTCCAGGGTGGGACTCCTGCACAACACGTTATCTACACAAGAAAAAAGCTACTTACAGCAACAAAGGAATGCAGTCCTGGTATCCTAAAGTGTAAAAAGGTGATTCTTGGAGTTGGTGAGATTTGTTGCGTGGCTGTCCTGGTGTCGGCGAGTGTGTGAGAGGTGTTCGGTCACTGAAAAAGGAGCTGAAGTTCCCCCTTCAGTGAGGAAATCTGGAACAAAAGGAATGAGAGAAGAGGAAGGAAAAGAAGAATGGTAGATACCTGCCAACTCTTTACACACACACACACACCAGCCCCCTCCCTTTGCCTTACCTTTACAAAGGTTGAGTCACACTCGCAAGTAATACCCCCGAAGACGATGTGGCAACTCCATGTTTCATGAGAATTCACAGGACCTTTGATTGAGCTCACACCAAGCAATGATTAGACATTCGTGGGAAACGTACACTGGAATGTTTGGCGTGTGTGTACTGGATGATGAAATACCTTTGTGTACAAGTACTTTTTAATGTGAAGATAACATGGAGATGTGGCATTGATTCAGCCATCATCATACCTCACCTTTTCCTGAGATAACGTGACGTGGCATGGATTTTACCATCTTCATACCTCACCTTTTCTTAACAAAAACATTGGCCAGACACAATGAGACACACACACACACTTACCTCAAGACACACGTTTACCTTAAGACACAGTCTGACATATAGGTGTTTGGCACACAGGCAGGGGATGGAGGGTGGAGCAGGCAAGTTGGAACAGGAACCGACTGCAACACTCCTGTATGTCACAGGCAGCGGCTCTCAGGAATTTTAGGCCACATAAGCAAATATTTTTGGGTTTAATCTGAAATTAAATTTAGTCAGTTTAATCTGAAATTAAGATTACAGTCTGAGGCTATGAAAGCTCTCCTATACAAAAGCAACCTGTTTGTAAGAGCCAAGGATGAACTAGATGATTAGTAATTCATAAGGTTCATATTATTCTGAAGAGTATAATTTAGTGCTGTATAATTTGTTTTAAAAAAATAATATTTTTATCTTAAAGTTTGAAAATGTTGTCAGTTCATAGAATAAAACAAAAATGTTCATTTTACTCAAACACATACCTATAAAAAGTAAAACCAGAGAAACTGATAATTTTGCAGTGGTCTTTATTCTTTTAAGAGGCAAATAATACTTTATCAAAACGGTTTACCAACCAACTTCAAACAACCAACAAAAATGTTTCAAACGGGACAAAAGTCACTTCATTTCAGAGGGTTTCATGATGAAGGGCAGAAGCTCGGGTGACTAAAGCGCTCTCAAAGAATTGATGATGAATGATGACACTGGATTAAAGGAACTTAAATTTAAAAAATCACCAAGGCTCACAGGATGACGGCAGCCATGATTCTCTCTCGCTCGTCATCTCACTTCTTGAGTAACATTTTGGCAAAGTCTGAATTTGCAATCTTGTGCCGGCGGCTCCTTCTTTTGACTCGGCTGCAGTACCGTTCTCAAATTTGTTTGTTTGTCATTGCAGTGAGCGAGGGAGGAACGAGAGCTGGGTGCATCTTCTCCCTCTCGCTCCGTAGACCTGGCGAGGCATTATGTCTGTCATGAACCTGCTGGAACCAGGTTTGTCCATGTTTCTGCGAGGAGGGTTACTTATGGCAACAGAGATTTTGTGGTCCTCTACAACCATGCTGTCCATTTTGAGGACTGCCTGAGAGGCCTGGGCTTCAGCTGCAAACTCAACATATGCCAGACCCCTGGGTTTTCCTGAGCGATATGTGATCAGGCAAACAAACATATTTAATGGTGCCATGATCATTGCTGGCCTCCTCCAATTGCTCCTTGGTGAATGAGAATGGCAGCGCAGAGATGAAGATGTTGTGTTTCTTTAAAGATGTGATTGAACACCTTGAAGTCAGGGTTTTTGTCTTTGTCTACACAAGGCGATATGAACATGGGCCTGCCTTCCACTTCTCGTCTGTCCAGTTTCAGGGCTTCAGAAACGGATACTGTGGATTCAAACTGTACGTAGCAGAAGCCTCTGAAGGTGCCCTTGTTGCTGAAGACAGGATGCACCTGATTGATGGGCCCACAGGTCTCAAACAATGTTCTGAGCTTGTCGTCATTTGGCCTCTGACATGTAGCTGCTGCTCTCAGCTGAGATGTTTTAGCGCCAGGTGGAAGCTTGGAGCCAAAATGAGCTTTCTGCCCAAACAGGCCTGACTGTCTCCGTGTACTCTGTTTAGGTCACGGTTTCGTCTGTGCCTCTTAGGAGCTTGTTCTGACTCTTCATTCTATTCACCCTGATAATCATCCTGCTCTGCTCTCCTCTTCGGCCCAGCTCAAATTCCTTTTTGGCCCTTCTTCTGAACCTTCTTTTCTGCTTTGGCCTTCTGCCGCTCATGAGCCCTCTCCTCCTCTTGGTGAGCCAGGTTGGCTTCTTCCCCAGCCACTTTTGCCCGTTGCTCATTAATCCTGTTCAGCCTGGTTTCAGTCTTCTGCATTGCCAAATCCCAATCTTCCAAAGAGCCTTCAACGCTCTCGAATGTGAGCAGGGCTTCACACACACGCTCTAGATAGTCTTGCCAGCAACATTGTTCAGGGGTCCGGCCTTTGCATAGGGTGCTTTTCATTTCATTTACATTTTTACTTTATTTTTTATTTGCATTACCAAATTATAATAGTGGGAGACATGAAACCATCAGAGCATGTCACAGTTATTAAGTTAATGACATCATGAGCCGCAATGCAAAACGCTAGAGATTTGCTCGAGCGAACGAATCTCCACAAAAGTCAGGTAACGATTGCCTGATTTGAACCCTACTTCATGTACAGCATGAGGCTGGGGTTAGGGATAATGGGTAGGGCCGGGGTGAAATATCAGGGGGAGGATGTTCTGGGAGGATCGGCATGAAAGGGTAAACAGCCAAAGGGCGCTTTTGAGGGGTGGGGCCGGGGGAGGAGATCAGAGTAATACCAGGATACAGCGTATAATTTAAGGCAGGAGACAGTGTACAATTAAATGTTACGTCGCTGCAAACCTGGGAACCTGCAAAAATCTGAACAACACATGAAAAATGATGACTCAACTGGCAGCGCCTGACTTACCCGACTGGCATCATGACACTGAACTCTAACAGATTACCCTTTGGAGCATTTTGTAGCAGATAAATTTTGATATTGATCGATATGTAGCTTTTGTGGTTTGTCGTACACACTGTAGTTTACGTTTGCAACATAATTCAGTCGATTAGAGCCTGATGTTACTGATCTGTATTGTGGCAATGACAAAAGGTGATTTCAGGTCAAACGACGCTGCATGCGGATGGGCGGCGTCTTCACAGAAGCCCTGGAACACCTTTGATAGAAACTTGGGAAAATCGACTCGTAACTTTGATTTCCGAGCACATTGGGATCGCAGGGTAATAACAGGATACCAACAGCCCTCAAACCAAACGGCCCAAGGTCATACAGCAAAAACAGGTTCCAACATTATATAGGACAAGTTGCATAAGACGCTTTATTTGCAAATCATAAGCCTCTTGGGCCCTGAGGGATTATCAGGAATATTACGCCTTTTTTTGACTACTCAGCAAAAACTCAACGAGGCAAAGTCTGCATATGCTAAATTTTGGAGTAAAGAGGCAAAAGTTAATAAATCGTCTTTGATTAAATACAAGTTTAGTTCAGTTGATGATGAAAATGATGGAGTTTCGCCCTGAAAAGCACACTGGACACCTCCTCCACACATTGCTCTGCACTTTGTCATCAAGCGACAAAGATGCATGTTAAGATATTCAAAATCAGCATGACGTACATCACGTACACCGTGATTATCTACAAACCAGTCAGTCAAACACAGACGCAGACTCGGGCATTTCACCTGTGTGGCTGAGTAGGCAGCCGTTCACTTCTGACAGCAGCTTTCAACACGACAATACAGACTTCCTGCATACTTTCCCAGCCTCTACTGCAGCGTGACTGAGCCTCACGAGCATGACATGCAGTCAACACGCACACAGCCACACATACGTACGTGCCATTTCAAGATAAAGACGAAGGTAATTTAAAGTGTCGCATCAAAGGTAATCAGGAAACAAATTGTTTTTTCAGAGATGAGTTTCAGTGTTTAGAGGCTAAATTTAGTTAAAATCAGAGCTAGAGTTTACTAAATTTAGCCTCTCGTCTTTTCCTATTCGGTATCACTCACTTGCTCATTCTACCCTTAAGGTATTTACAGAACAATATAGTTACAAACAAATCAGTAAAAACATGGATGCACGTTTCTGGCCATCAGCTATGAGCGAGACAGGTGGAAGTACTTCATGTGCACAAAGTGATCTTTGTCGGGAGATTCATTTCCTACGGAACAAAGAATGCTGTGAAACGGGAACCAAACCAACGAGTGAAAGCCTTTGAATGTCTGATACGAGACCGCTAAAGGCTTCTTCACCAACGTAGCCAACGAAGAAGACAAAGTCAAAGATGAAGAGGAGGAAACAAAAAGAGCATGGAATAAACCACCACAAAAGTATTAGACACGATGTGATAACACTTAAGCGGTGTTATCAGAGTAGCATTAGTATGTAAGTACACAATATACACAAATATGAGTGTTGGAGAAACATTCAAAACCATCAGAAGATTCAAACAATGACAGACAAGCTTGGCCAACACAGAGTAAATACGGAGCGAGACGACCAACCTGTGCAGGAGTGGATACATCAGGACATAATTCCATAGATTTGTTGTTACTGTGTATCTGCTGTTGATCTTCAGAGCTTTGAAGTGTATAACGGGAATAATTAAAGCCCGTTTATGACAATCCAACAGTTCCACTGAACTATGAGAGCAAAGCCAATGCTCACATTTTGTCCTAGTTTCATGGATGCCGGACTGTCAGAAAGTTTCAATCCAATTTGAACTCAAGGAAAAGCATGATTAACAAAAAAGGGAGAAATCCCATAAAATTGTGGATATATGTACATTATTCATTTTTAACGTCTAACCTGTCCACAATTATGGCGGAAAACTTCAGAACTTGTATCTTTGCTGGCTTTACTTCAGCCAAATAAGCAACAAGAGTTAGGCAAAAAAGTTTAGAATATATACAAAAGTGTCTCAGGAGGGAGAACCCGGAGATGTTATGTGTTTGTTACTCATTAAAAACAAAAGATCAGTTTTCTCATTCATCCTCCATCGCTTTTATTTCACCAGAAGAATCTACATCATGTTTAAATTCGTGACCAGACACACAGACTTTAACTCATAACGGGATCAGCTGGGAGGTAGAGCTTCCCTC
>OMOW01108879.1:1820-13005 GCA_900312555.1 Lamprogrammus exutus
ACATCACCAAACACCAATCACACACACACACACACACACACACACACAAACACACACACACACACACGCACAGCTGCCAGGTAGACACTCAAAGGTGAAGTTTTCAACCCCTTACTATTTATACAGTTCTATTGCCGATTTTTATTTTTCACTCTAAAATAATCACTGAGGTCTGGGACCTGTTGGCCATGTAGACTACCTCAATTTGCAATCTGCCTCTTCAATCTCAGGTTTTATCAATTTACATAGCATCACAAGAGTAAAAACATTACACGTTTTCCACGATGACGTCTACCTAAATAAAAATACTGAATAAAGGTAGGAACCATTAAATTACAAATAAGGTAATTGGGAAATCTAGCTGAACATCAGCGTGTGCCTGAAGTTGCGTGTTATCACCTGCAAAGCCCAATTTTAGTGAACATATGGCATTTTATCTTTTCAAAAGAAATCAAAGTTGGAATTATTTCCTGTTCTGCTCAAAGTTTGCCATGCAGCTGCTCTAAATTACACTGACTGAAGTATGCAAGCGCGGAGGTTGATGGAAATTCCTGGGAGAGCCGTTTGCTAATCATCGCTTCCAACATGTTTAAAATGTCTGATGGGAAAACTTAAGTCATGTGATGCGCATTGCCGGCACAGACTGTAAGACACAGGATCTAATGGTGTGCTATGGGGTATTAAATCATATTGAATTGAGTCATATTTCAGCAGAAATTACAAATTGTCATCTGCATTTGCCTCAGAATTAAAATGTGATTTCCTTTCATCCTCAAATGCCAAATTATGTTTTATAAATATGATTAAAACACATCTTCTCAATCTTAGTATTACTGTAAGAATATCGCAACTTTTTAATATTTGCACATTCAACACAATCCAAATATAGGGTTAACAAAAATGATACAAGATTAAATGTTGAAGTTATTTACTCATAACTATCATCAACATTTCTAGGTTCAGAGTGATATTAGAAAAATATAATGGCTAAGAAAGTGTACCATTCAATTCTTTGACATTAAATAAATGCAGTAAGAATGGATTCAAGTGTCATTTAAAATCCGCTACAGCGCATGTATAGTACTTCATGGCAGGCAGAACTAAACCATGAATACAGTAAGTCTTGGAGGAGATGTGGTATTGGCCCCTTCAGTATCTGCTTCCACTGTCAGTTCCTGGCTTCGTGCTTAGCAGAGAAATGTGAGTAGAGGTGGCTGTTCATTCGCTCCTCAGGAACCACAGCGTGGCAGAAAGCACATTTGTCAGGACTGCTGCTCCGCACCACTTCCAGCTCCGTGCCAACATCCGCCGCATCAGACAGCTCAGGACTCCAGAGAGGCTGGAAAATTAAAAAAACATAAATTATTCCTACACGTCACCATGCGTACACTCGCTGCTTTAAAGGATGCTGGACCACTTGGCATTTACATTAAATCCAGCTTACTGGTCATGGGGAGCACTGTAGGGAGCTGCACGGTGTGGAAAACTAACCTCCAAGACATCATGATCATCATCATCATCTTGACGCGCTTTCACAATAAAGGTTTGGAACTAACTTAGCAACAACTTTACCCAGAATTATGGAAAACATGGTTCCTACATTGAGTTCTTTGTTCACATTTGCAATCCATTTTAAGTACCTTGATGATTATCGAAATTAAAGCGAGTGATATCTATGACGTGAGAGCCATGTTACTCCCCCAACACAAATGCTCACCTTAGCGTATAGTGACAATTCCTCATCCTGAGGGGCCGTGCTATTGTTTGCTGTCTATAAAAACAAAAAGACACTGCCGAGTCTCTCATACCAATGATACCAGAGTATACTGGTCAGTGTCACAGATTACAATCCATTGCGTTGTACAGATTACTGCTCCCTTTATCAGAGCAGCTTCGATCAATGCGTTCACCATTTGATTTACATGTTGGATTTCGTTCCTGCCTTGTGTTATGGGTAATTCCGTGCCGGAAAATGTAGCGAAATGGCAGGGGAACTTGTGTCCAGCCAACCAGCAACGGTCGGACTTACAGTTCATGAACCATCGGAGAGTACCTACGCTGGAGTAGGAACTAAAAAACAATGGCTCAGGAGCTATAGTTCCTGGTTCCTGTTGTGCTGAAGCATCTGAAATTCACAAGTTACTGACAAGGCTCCTGGTTCCTACAGTGTGAAAGACCCTATGGAGGCTACACAGCTCCCTCTGTATACAGTTGTACAAAGACTGAACAGAGCTCCCCAAGACTAATGCACAGAATTTAATATGTTAAATCAACAAAGTGCCCCTTTAAGTTGAAGTATTGCTGCTTAACACAACAGTTCTCCTGTTAACTCTTCAGAACCAATGCTCAACAATAGCAAAAGCAGCTATTCTCAGTGTTTAACTGTCCTACTATTTGTCAGCCAGTCATGCATATAATAATGTCCATAATTGCCCATGTTGATGTAATTGAGGGAAAGAAATTTCACAATTTTATAATAAGCAGATACACACATCAGCAATTAAAATGCCACTTTATCATCATAATTGTTTCAGATTCAGACATGGTAATGTGCTTCCATCTGGCTCACACTCTCCAGCAAATATGCCAAATATAACCAGAGCACCCATGCTTAAGTATAAAAAGAATCAGCACACATTACACACTGATACTTTTCTAGTTAAGCAAGAGAGAATTTTTCTTTTTTTTTGGTCTTCACACTATTTCACTCCTCCATTAGCAAAGACCAATCAGAACCTGATAATTTGCTACTAGTTTTCTCAGACCCTCTCCTGTGATTCTCACCTGCTGGGGTCCCCGTACGACCTCCTGGGAAAGCGAAGATGACGTGGAGTGGGAGGGGGATGCAGTGTAGACAAAAGGCACGGCCAGCTCCGCGGGCAGTTCCTCTGTCAGTGCGGTGGCGATGCCACTGAGAGGCCGCTTCCTGGCCAGGGTGAGATCAATGTGTGCCTCTGGGGCACTGGTCAGAAACTCGTATTCACTGTCCGCAGAGGGTGGGAATTTGACACTGAGTTTGGTGAGAGAGTCTACTAAGTCTCTGTCTTCGGGGCTGGCGCCGCGGGACGCCAGAGATGTAGGCGGGAGTGGGATATCCACTGCTGACCTTAGTGCTGATGGAAAGGGTCTCTCTGCCTGATCTGCTGTACCGTCTGTGCACTGGATAGGCATGGAGAACCGCTGATCTGTCAGACGGCAGAAAAACATGAGATTTTTACCGCTTTTCTTTCTGTTGACGTATAAGGCGCTGGCTTTAAGAACATTCAGGCTTGGCAGTGATTTGAAAAGTTGCGTGCATTGAAAAATATCTCTAGGGCATATTCATACTGGTCCTTTCACTGGGTACAGGGAAGAAAAAATATTTTTGTTGTACTAATTATACAACTAGTATCCACAGCCAACATCATGCATTTGTCAGTGAAATAATTAAAAGTGTTTATCTGCTCTTTCTATTTTCAAACAGGTGGCCAGTCACGGTTCAAGAGGGCAATGAGGCAATAATGCACAGTTCTAGTTAAGGTGTTGCTATCTAATTGTCGTAAAGAACAAAGCAAAAGCTAGTAAACTCACAAGTTGTTGTGACATATCCAAACCAACTGCAGTTCAACACATTCTCTCTTAAGTAATTAATTTTTATTTATTTTTTTTTTTTTTAAAGAGCTCGATTTAGGTTCAGGTCTTGCGAAACGGTGGGGAGTGCAGTGAAAAATGCAAACGTTACCATGCGATACATCGTTTCCCCCACAGAATCTTTTTAGGCGTTCTTTTTGTTTTCTGGTCAGAGCCCGAATCTGCAGGATTTTCCCTTGAATGGCCTCAAACACATCCAGCATGTCCTGACTGTCGAGGAAATGAATAACGGTGAGGGGGAAAAAGCAATTCTTTGACTATGACAACCATGAGAAACTACTGTAGTTTACATGCAAGAAGAGACACATACTATTCAATGCTGCTGGTGACTTGCAATTGAGGGGCAACAGCCACAGCAGTTTCCACATTCTCCTTCTGAGAAAAGACACATTACATTTGTAACAATCATTAGCAGAAATTACCATATTCAGGAGCATACTGTAAATACATTTGCAGTTTTAGTGTAACCTAATTAACAGTCAAATGAATCCTTATCCTTCCAATAGAGTGATAAACAGTAAAGCTCAAGCTGCAAGTAACACAAACACTGCAATGATATTATCCTCTAGCACCATCTGGTGATGTACAGGTGGATGTGTGAAGTGGCAGAGATGATGTAACTATTCCAGCAGGAGAAACAGGTACTTGAATCAACAGAGGAGAGAAATGAAAGCGCGGTCAAATTTTTATTTTTTTTAAACGGACATTCCCTTCTTATCAGTGAGAATGCCAGAGTCTGTCTCACTGTCATTATTTAAATTATTACTTTAGGCATTCATAGATAAGCCTTATAAACGAACACTGAAAAAGCACTAGAAGGCCCCTCGTCCCTCCACCAAGGCCAAGCAAGACTAGACAAAATTTGTCTTGTTCTAATCATATAGTGGCCTAAAGAGAAGGAAATAATTACAACAACAACACCAATAATAATAATTATAATAATAGGAGTTATTGCTTTATGTGTCCTAAAAACTGTTTTTAAAATGTATCTAGATCCAAGACAAATCGTCTCTTTTGATAGTCTATCATGAAAATACTGAAAATTCCCCTCTCACAATGTTAAGACTATTGTTGGGCTTACTAGAGTATTAAGTATGATATGGTAAAAAGTTAAACCTAAAACTTTTTTTTTTTTAAATTAAATTAATCAAATGTTTTCCATGCTCCACCCTTCCACTGAGTTTCATCAACATTAACACGGAATTATTGCATAATCCTGCTAACTAACACACCGAATAACAGAGTGAAAACATAACCTCTATTGTGGAGATAACAAAAAGAAATTGGTTTGTGCATGTAATTTAATTGCACAACCAGAGCTTGAGTTAAATAAATCAAAAATAGATTAACTAGATAAATAGTTAAATTAATGTCCCTTGAATGTCAGCATCAATCACAATTAACTTCATTTTGAGCAGCTTAGTTTGTGTTCATTGGCGTGTGTTCATTAAACATCCCAGGTGATATTTAACACAGCAACATCAAGCAGAATGACTAATAACAGACGCGTGTGTGAGGAATATACACATGTAATAATGAAAAAACGAGGTCAAATTGAGGGTAAGTCATAAAGCACAGTCACTACAATATTTAATCTTTTACACGTTCAGTACGCTCTTCATAAAACACACTGTCTCGCAAAACTTAACATGTTTCATGAAATCAGAGTGATGTTTTAATCATTCATTCCATCCTCTTTCTTGAACGTCATCCTCTGAACATGCATGCAGCATTCTTTACACACATTCTACTTTGACACCCAAGGAAGCAGTATAAAGCAAGGCTCTTAAATATACTGTTTTTATCCAGAATAGAGTGCATTTCAGGTCAGAATTCAGCAAGTTGTGCCAAATGTGTAAAAAAAAAAACATTTACCATAAAAATCCTTTTATTTTGTACTGTAAAGTCAGACTATCCCAGATTTATGGATGTTTTCAGCTCACATTTCAATTTCTATGTAAATTAAGCCTTTCCTGATAAAGTTAGATATTGGCCCTCTTAACATGCTTTCAACCAACGGGCAGGATTGGGCTCAGTCAGTACGTTTACATGCACTCAGTACTCCGAGTATTTGTCCTTAGTGCGATTAGAGGCAAAATGAGATTCAAAAGAAGGTATGAGGCGAGTCTGCCCATTGAGGGAATGCATGCAGAGGCGGCATACCCTGATTAAGACGTTTACACGCCTGAATTAATTGTTTTACAATCGTATAACCTCGGTCTGTTACTCAGAGTAAACATAATTCGATTTGTGCCAATTTTGCATTGAGGTGTATACATGATGTTTGAAAAAGCCGGTTAATTGCTTTGTAAACCGACCATTATATCCAGTGGGAAGCTGCCTAGAGGCATTTTCAACACTGTGAAATTCTGCCCCTTGTAGCGTTGCTGTTTTACTGTATGCACTTATACAAAGCAGGGGGCACGGGCAGTGATGAGGCTGTTTCCGTTTTGCATCACACCATGTGTCACAAAGTGGCTCTGCTCTGTCTGTCGACGAAAAACTATTGTGATACAGCAGGTCCCCACCTTTGGCCGTGTGTACATGCAGGGACCGCGGACTTATTAATGGAAATGTGCAGTGGGCTTTTTCAGTGCGGCCCAGCAATTATCCACACCAGGACATCCATTTAAGGGAAGCTCCAATTATCACGCTGATTAGTGTGATGCTGTGTGGTTAGCGTGATTTTTTTATTTTTTAGGAATTACCCCCATTGTCTCCCATTTCCACGTGGTGCAAACACTGTAAACACACAGTAAACATACCAGGTACTGTGTTTTCCTGAAAGCACCGGGCCCGTCGACAAGATGGTTGCAAGGTAATAAAATGTCCTCTTCCTGTGTTCTGGGAACCAGCTCACATTTCATTTCTCCTTAGAGTCCAAAAGAGGGGAAAATAACAGTCTGTACATAGCACCGTGCAGGAAGCATTGCTAGATGAGATGTATTCAGCACCACAGAGCCTTGAGACAACAATATATGACAATCATTTCCATTCTGTTGTAAATGTAATCGTCCCAGAATGCAATGCATTGCAAGAGTAATTTGTCAGCATGTAAGGAGACAGTGGATCTGGCATGTCTCACTAACCTGATGGTTGCTTTGTTGCTGACATCAATTGAGCTTCAAGTTTTGAAATCAACTGCTGCTGGTCTTCTATCTGCTTTTGAAGTTTTTGAGTGTATCGCTCATAATATTCAGTCTGTAAAAATGAGGTTTCTGTTATATTTCTATTATCAATAAGTGGGATGGGGTCTAATGTCTAAACATGTGGGTGTGTCACAATTTCAAATGTCACATATAAGAATTGATTATGTTTAACATCTCAAAACAAATATGATGAGTAAACATGCTTTCAGTAAGTCAGTCAGTTTACTTATTATCAATTAATGATTGTTTGGCTCACTTCAGACTAAAATTTTAATAGTCTTTCTCCTCATGTTGTTACCACTTGCTGCAGCTCCTTTTTAGCATTGTCTTTCTCGATGGAGACCTGTCGATACGCTTCAAATGCTTTGTTGAGCGGGTCGCCGATGTTCCTCTCCATGTCGTGCGCTCGTCAATCATCACTGACACGGCAGACCTGAGCCCTACGTGTGAAATCACACAACGTTTTAAAGCAACAATGCATCCCAATGTGTCTGAGCAAATTCTATTCAAACCACAACAACAACTGTAAGCCTAAAGTAAGCATTCGTTAAGAAGTGTGATGCCTTTCCCCGATCCTGTGAGAAATAATAATTAGGTGCTGAGGATTTTGCAATGAAAATATAAAGAGTTACGAAGACGTGTTAGTTTTGTCTATAGCACTACAGTGACATTTGTTTTGTTATGTATGTAAAAGCTTCAAAATCTCTCCATGATTTAAAATACTGAAAACAATAACATTATGTCCATAAATTAAACGGTTCAACTGATTTGTGTGTCCCTCACTTAGGTGCAAATGCAAATTCTGTTCAACTCTCTACAATATTTCAGAGTTCATTAGCAAAAACAAATAACTCAGGGGGTTCTTTAACCATTTTTAAAAATCAGCTTTTCTTGTGCATTCAGGTGATATCAAATTGTACATTATACTTATTTATTTATCATAGCCCAACACCTGGGATGCACAATAAGAAATGGTTGCAAATGACTGAAAATTTAAAAAACGGAGTGATATGTTTGTGCAAATGAAATGTTTCTAAGCATTAAGTTCGATGCCGTTCTGGTCCAATGTATGAGTGATCTAGATGGTCTTTTTTTACAACACAAACTATAAAAAGCTACTCAATGCATCTGCAGTTTTTGCTCTGCAACCGCTGACCATGACAATGAAATATTCTGGAATACCATATCGATAATTGCATTTTCACTCCTCTCTCTCAGTTAATTAAGAAAGTGGCATTTGTTTCTTTGATTCGTGTCCAGTAGGAAGAGTGAAGTGCAGATGGAACAGATTACTTTCTCCTCTCAAACTAACTGTTAAAGATGGTTCAAAAACAATAAGAAGCCGATGTCAGTCTCAGCCGTAAACGTTCATCAACTATTGAATAATGATCAGAAATCCTAAAAAGCACTTAACCCCCTGCAGTACATGGATGTAAGTACACAGGCGGAGTTAGTAAAGGACATTACACACACAGCAGAGGATCTCTTAGAAAAAAACACTCCACGCAGTTCCGTGTTTTAAACGATAGGTTAGCCATTACCCATTCAAACCGGCGGATTAGCGACATTACAGCACTTCCAGAGCACTTTGATAAACGCGTCTGCTTACCTTCATCGGAGTCAAAGTTACTGTTGTGACAGTGGAGCGGCTTCGTGTCCTGTTTTTCGGATGCCGTGTTACGAAAGCCACAGAGGATATGGTAATAATGTACTATTTACATAGCCTGGCTGACTTGGGAACTTCCCTCGGGGAATCCCCCTGCTCTGTGCACTTCCGCCTTTACCACGACGCGGCCAATCAGCGCGCAGCTCGAGCGTGAGCGCTGGCTGGTTAGTTGGTTCTTCTTTCGGCCTACGCGTCTGCAAACTGATGTGCACACGAAAACAGATCCAAACCACTTCAACACTGCGCCCATTCTGCTCTGCTCGCACCTCTACGTTAGTTACTTGCTTTACTCAGCATTCGGCTTTGCTTCTGTTCAAAGATAGGTTTTCCTCTGATAAAGACGTTACAGCATAACTACAGATCCTTTAATGCTCTTAAACAAATACAACGGAATAAGAATAGCAGCAGAATTCTATATGCTAAATGTTAATTATGCATATAATTCCATATGCAAAATTTAAATTAAAGAATGCAAACAAAGAAGCATGCAAGAATGCTAAAATATATATAAATACAGGCAATGGTTATACACACATGCGGGCTAAGGAATGTGCAGGGTCTACAGTATAGTGGAAAATACAGCACTGTTAATGAAAACAGCAGCTAAGAGCTATTACAGTGCAGGGTCGTGCACATACATTTTCAGAGGCAATGGGCCAAACTAAGTAAAAAGCATACATGCATGTGACTCAGCTAATGACCTGTATAATAGCCAGGAATGACCTTTTTTTTTTGCCTTACACAGGGCTCATAGTTGCAGTATGCACTGATAAGGCAAACTACACCCTCCACATAGCAGGAAGGGGCTTGGTGACCTTGTAGCTGTAGCATATAACTCATGAATTCACTGCTGGATTATGTTAAGTGAGTCGCTTAGTTAAACAAGAATAAAACAGCATCCAGCATCTTTTCTACCACCATGTGTTTTATTTATTGTGATGAACACACCATGTCCAGTCTGCGCACACAAATGCCCTGTGCATTTAAATTTGATCGAGTATTCAGCGAAGGCATGGTCAATTTCTCATCGGTGGAAAGACGGTTTACCTCGTTTTTCCTGTTTCCAGATCAGCCAGGTGAGGGACGAAGGTCACAAAGTGCAGTACAGATGGGTGTGGCCGCTCTGTAGCAAATCCCAAAAATACTTGTTCCACCGTGTTCCCCTGACATCCATATCTAGACAAAATGTACCATGATTTATCTTTTTGTCTGTAGTTATCGCCTTGCACTTAATGCTCATTAATACACAGACAAGACAAGAGGTGAGTAAGTGAATCAGTATTAAAAAATCACTGAATTAATTAAAAGATTCTAATCATGATGGCTCAGTACAGTGAAATCACCAGATAAGGTCTTACCCCTTACAAGTCTGATCTGTTATGCACAGCTGACAACGGACATTAGAAAACCATCAGGTAGTTAGCCAGCACAGGGGCGGCCATCTTGAAACTTTTGCATCAAATTGTAGTTCAGCGCAAATATGCAAGCAAATATGAAGTGCAACATACAGTATGCCGAGGTGTGCAATGCTATGAGGCCCCCTGGAAACATTTTTAACTAAAAAATATTTTTATTACAATGAAATCAATAATACGAACTACATGTTTCCTTTCACCTTTCTTTCTATAATATCTGTAACTCCAGCTTTGTCATTTTTTTGTCATTCAATTGTTCCATTAGCCTCTGTGTGCTTGTTCAAAACTAGCGAACAAACAAATAAATACATGTGTTTTTACAGAATACTTACTTAATCTGGGGATTCAATTAAAGAAGTGAAGTACGTTTATGTAAAGTAAGAGTTCAACTTTGAACACACGTGAGAATTTGCACCCATGAAAATGAGCAAACCATCTTCACAGAGTTGACCTTTGAGAGTGCAGCAGTCCAGAATGCTTTTATCTTTTTAGTTAATGTCATTTCATACACCACTTCTCTGGTAAAAAAGGGCTTACTAGTTCCACTGTCAAAAATATGCTCCTTCTTGGTTAGACTATCAAGCCTAAAATTTGTTTGTGTTTTGTTTTGAGAGTTACGGGACATAAACCATGAAAAGTCTGAGGGATTTGAACTCAGAAACTACATATGACAAATCATTTTGCTTATCTGTGGAGCCAGCATAGTGTGGAGACATGAACCATCTCTTACAGAGTGAATCTGGAAGACACATCCATTGATTTGTTTTGAGGTTAAGGGAATCACACATTAGCATTTATGATGGTGAAATTTGCATTTAATTTCATTTATGTCAATGGAATCACAAAATTGTCCTCTTTATTCTGCATGAATTTTCAGCAGGTTCTATATTTTTCCTCCGTCCAGTTGTGCAAACGACACATCAGCTCTGAAGAGAGTCAAGTGGCAAAGCAAGCCACCGTCAGATGAAGCGTCGTGGGATCACATTTCATAGGAGACAAGGCGATCACGCAAACCATACAATGCGGTGTCACTCAAATACATATGAAATGAGAATGTGATGTGATGTGATGTGAAAACGGGAAACGTCAAATGGTAAGAAATAAAATCAATGAGAAGAATAACAAGGGGATTGAGAAACAAGTACACGACCAACAACTACAAATTTGGTAAAAACCAGACATGCAAAGAATGAACAGAGCAATGAAAGAGCAACAAATTTCTAAGGCAACAAAATGGAATAAAAAATTGAATTAGATTTTATATATATATACACTGTATATATGTGTGTGTGTATATATATATATATATATATATATATATATAT
>OMOW01108879.1:23765-41042 GCA_900312555.1 Lamprogrammus exutus
TGAAATGGGTTTTTTTAAATGACTAACCGTAAGTTTAATTTCAATCATTTCCATTGGATTTCCTATTGATCAGCTGCAGTATAGGTAGGCACAACAGGTTAGTCGCTGGCTTTAATGTTGGCACGTCCATACTATACAAGGAAAGAAAAAACATAATTATCACTTATAATAATCATTAAACATAAACTTGGCCTCGCATTGACGAGATACAGACGATAGGGAAAAACAAGAGAAAGAGGTCAAAATGCAGTGATAGCCAGGGAGGAATGTTCGGCATGTATCTTTTAATATACGATCAGCGGGGGGGAAACAATGCCTTGATATTGTATTTTTGCATAATAAGGCCAGTAAGACAATCACAGCTGTGTAAGTATATTTCACCACCAAAATAACCAACTCCTCATCTTAACATAAGCAGAAGAAGAAAACCCCCCACACACGACTGGTAGTGTTACAGTTAGTTATTGCTATAATGACACCCCTACATCAGATGACAGAATGGTTTCTCCCACCGTAGGTCTGTCCTGCAAATCAATGAAGCCCGTCAAACACACGGGGTTGGACGATCCAAGTTGGAACAATTTACAGAGGTTTCTGTTGCCGGATAGTCGACAACTATAAGGATATGCAAATGACAAATATGTATAGAATCGCATTTGTGTGTCGTTTATCGGTGTAAGGAGATATATGGGTGTAATTTCTATTTAAATGAGTAGTTGGATGTATTTCGTTAGAAACTGCGAGCCCCGCTAAAAAAAAGCCTCTTTATTCGGACTGAGGATGATTTTTGCTAATACAGGCAACGCGCTGAGGACTCCGTATCGCAAACAGGTAAATATGCTTTTCTTTACCAAACTCCAGCGTTAAAATAGCATGCCCTTAAAGACGCATTCATGGAAGTAGCAAAAAACAACGACATAAAACTAGATAAACTTATATGACGGTGCTGTAGGATTTTAAAACTTACTCTGGTCCATTATAAACAAATTCTGCTGCTCAGGCTGTGGTCCAGGTCGGATAGCACCGAGGAGAACGACCAACATAATGCGTTGGGTTGCTTTTTAATCCTAATGTTGTATTGATTTTGACCTCATACCAAAATAACAGCAAGTTTAACCCCCTTGGTTGCGTTATTCAGCTAATATTGTGAATTACAAGTCATGGCCATGAACAGCACTTTAGAGAACCTCGCGCCAACATCGGCTTCTCAACTTGTTTACTTAGTTTATATCGTCGTTTTGCTTCCAAAGTCAACATTTTGGTATGATTTATATCGTGTAACAACCTTTAAGTAATACTCTTAATAAGTATAATCATGTTAAATGTTTGTTGTTTAAACTCCAATAATTGTAATTCCACCTCCCTCACATAAAATGAATGTGCACCTTTTCCTGCCGTGTTTTCCTGTTGGTCTGTACTGGAATTGAACAGTCTGCATGAGGAATTGTTTCATTCATGTACTGTATAGAGTTTGTCCTGGTTTAGTGCCACAGCTGAGTCGTTGGAACAAACATATAGTAGAGCTCCGTATTGTTCATGCTGTCATCTTGAGGCAGGAGCTCCCTGGGCGAGGCCTGTTACTAGAAGCACTTGTGTATTTCCAGCTCGGATATGATGGTCTCAGTAGGTCTGGAACGGGCTGATAAGATACCGTCCTCTCCACACAGGCCTGCATCTGAGCAAACAAAGTGCACTGTCAGTCCTACAGAAAGGGAAGTTGGTCTCACCTGGAGCCCTGAAAATGGAGGACAGTTGTGGCCATTCTCCTTAATGATTGTCTTTGTCCACATATAGCAGGAGGTAGTGGCACATTCCTGTTCCATTCCACTGGTTGTGTGTGTGTGTGTGATGAACAGTTACTGGAATGCGAATAATGCTTGTCTTTGGGGGTTGTTTTTTTTTGCAGGTTTTGATATTTAATACTATTTATGTTTAAAACTTGCATCTCAAAATACCTTTCATCCTATGTTGATTGTTAAATGAGTTTGAACTTGCCACAAACACATGGTAGAGCTTTTATTTTGTTGTTTTATTTCTCACCCCACAACTCAAGGTTTTACTTTTGTTGTTGTTGTTTGTGGTGAATTCCGTAATGTAATAAGATATTTGCATTCTATGTAAATTGTTGTTCACTTTAACTGCACTCAACACTCTCAATGATTGAACATGGAATAGTGGGCTACATTTCCAGCTCTATTGTCCTTGTGTTGAATTGTACCAATTATTAATTAATAATCAAAAATGATGCTGTCAAGTCTTTTTAAGAAGATTTGTTATTTCGAGATGCTGAGAAACGGGCTTATTTATGATTGCACACTGCTGTTTTGTATGTGTTTGAATGAAAATCATATGACTGACAGATACAAAATGCATATTAGTTGACTATCCACTTTGACAAATGAAGGATTATCTAATCTTATCTTATCTTATATCAAAGGCAGAAAAATCACAACTTACTATATACTTACCATAGTTACTTTTGGCCACATATGCCCTGTTGAAAGTTGAAAGGACTAATTGATCTTTCTTGTGTAGTACATATGTAGTTTTAGCCTGACAGTATTCAGCAGTTTTATGAATTTGTATGATTTTGTTTCCTGGTTTACGCCTCACAAGCTTCAGGAACGTTTAACCACATGTGTGCTTCTAGTAAATGGGCAGCTATGACATGTCATATTTATACCATTATCATTGCTCAATATTTTGATGGAGCTGATTTTTGTTGTTTTCCATTAATGGCCAACATTTCATGACCGCCACTGTGACATCTCATGTAGCAACAACTGTAGCAGCATCATTACTGTTAAAGTGTCTGCATGATAATTGAGTGCATAAGAGGAGATTTTCCATAGGGACTGCATATTGAATGCACATGCAGGTTTTATATTGAGACATATGCACAGAACCCGAAAAAGTGGCAGCGGGCAGAAAAAGTGATGGCATCTGCCACTAATCAGCAGGAATAAAGCAGATCGAATTAGTTTCGCAATGAAGGCACATGAGGCGGTCGATCACAGGAGAAGATCTCATGCTTTACCACTGGTGTCCAAAATCTGGTTGCCAAACCCTGTCAACACCTCATGCTTGGGATTCCGTCAGCTTCCTCTCTTGTGATTCCACGAAGGGGAGGAGGAGGGGGGTGGGTAATCAGTGTCAGATACTAAAGAAGGGGAGGTGTCCTTGAAGGGAAAGCTGTCTGCAGAGCAAAACATCTGTGTCCTTGTAAACACGAAGCTCACCATTGCTCAATCACTAGAGGCTGGATCTTTTCCCTCTAATGGACAACAAGCCCTGTTCAACTGTTATCAGCGATGCTTATATAAATTGTTATTCTGAGCCTTGAAAGTGAAATGAAACTGATTAGCATATGAAAAATGCAAAGCAGATATTATTTTCACTGCATGTTTTTAATCTCAGAGCAGAAATAATTATTGTTTGGTTTGGTTTGTCTTCGTAGCCTTGAAGCAAAAAGTCACTCAAGTAGAATGTAAAGCTAATCGTTAATGAGTGTGTTGAGGTCAAGAAGTGGGTTTCTACACCGGAGATATGATTGTTTATGTTGACCTGGGAATAGCTCGGTCTACACTGAGGCTTTCAGTGTCACACTGATGTCAGAGCTACAGGCCCCTGTGGACCGTGATTGTGCTGACTGCCACGCTGTGTGATTGCTCTGCAGATATGGATCACTGCACTGTGAACCATTAATCCTCACACTGGACAGAATCCCACTTGATACAAGTGATGGAGTGTCCAGAGAGTTAATCTTTTTTTTTGGGTGTTATTTTTCATAAGTGACTGTGAATGACTTACTGTAGTTAGGTTACACAGCAATTCACAGGCTAAAAACACATGACTACATCTCTGGTCCACAGAGGGTTTCATGCTGTACTAGAACGCTGAACAAGCCTAGATAAGGGAGAAAGAAATGATAATGATAATAATAATAATAGGATTTAATGGCTTTATTTGTCAGAAGAAACCATAGCTTTTCAAATTTAGATCTGGATCTGGACCAAATTACTTCTGTAATGCCCTAAAAATGCCCTACCTCACAATGTTCAATCTGAATTCACACTACAATCTAATGTGGTCTTTGCTGTGCCATATCTGTCCCTTCCAATTCTCATCAAAGAACCTCCTTGGTGGAGGTCAGTTTCATGCAGGGTCAGTTGTCAAGAAATTAGGGACTTGAAGCAGAGAGAGCTGCCAGGATCACTACAGTGACTGCAAATTAGATCTGCTTTAAACTCACCGTAGCCAGTAGATCTGCCACGTGAAACCTGTGTGTTTGGCGTAGTAGATCAACAGACTACTACAGCTTGCCAATTTCACACCAAAGAGTGCAGATCTGTTTTCTGGTCATCATAGCAGTCTCACAGCTGTCGCTGCTTAAAGTCACTTGGTGTGATTTGGTCTTATCCAGATGAGGGTCTGGTTTTAGTGGATTGAAATGTGTTTTCAGACACAGGTCACCATATATATAGAGTTACTGTGAAGTACCGAATAGGGATAGAAACATACAACTATCACCATATAATCCATGTTTGTCAGTTTGTCAATAAGACAAAAATGTTGAGTGTGGTAACTTTTTGTATCACTGAGAGATGAAGCCATAATTAGAGGGTTGTTGGGCCTTGGCAGAGGTATGCACTCTAATGAATGTCCTTTTAATTTTGCTATGATTTTGACGATTGGTTGATTTACAAAAAAGTGAATCCTATGTTCATCCCATTTAGTCAAAAACTAAATGTCCTTATGTATTGAAGATCTCACAATGTTACATTTAGGGATGAATCTGTCATTTACACATGAGAACTCATAATGGGACCTTTGTCATGATTACATATAGAGCTGATTAAAAATAACACTGAATAATTGGGCAGTCCCTAACTTGGTCTCCTCCTAATTTTGCCGTTTCCCTCCATTCTCCAGCCACCCGTTGCCCCTTTATCACACCCCATGGCTCCGCCCAGCCCGAGCACCAACAGCAGCACCAACAACAGCAGCAGCAGCAGCACTGCAGGCTGGGAACAACTCAGCAAAACGAACCTCTACATCCGGGGTCTGTCCCCTTCAACCACAGACCATGACCTGGTCAAGCTCTGTCAGCCGTGAGTACCACTCGTCCTCTTATCATCTGCAGCTATTGATCAGCCATTGATTGTTGGACCTAGTTGTTTTGAGAGTGCTGTTTCAGCTGACAGTAGCGGCCACATGTTTGAAATAAAAATAACACAAATAAGATGTGAAAATGCCCTTCACACGTCGCACTGCATGGTTTATTGTAATGGAGGATCATTAGTATACATTTTCTCTCAGTTGTGTTCAAGCACTTCAACATCAAGGGCTATATTTCTGTTAACTGCTGCTGACATGACTTATGAAAGACCCTGGTGGACATGATTTTTTCCTAATAAGCTGAATTTGGGTGACTAATCGAGCCCTACAGACCTGTCACAAATTCTCAGTTTTTCAACCCAGTGTATTAAAATGCTTTATATCATTTATAATCATGCACAACATATTTTCATAGCTTCAGTTCAGGGAAATGGGAGCTTTTCACTGGGCTTAAATACAGTCATTTGGTGGAGCTGCGTAAAATGGGAAGCGCAGTGGATTGTCAGACACGTCTGCACGTTCAGCCAATGATCACAAATCACAAAGCATGCTTTCTATCTGGTTTTATTGACTCTACTCCCGTTTAGTGACATCCATGCCAAAAACAGGAAGCTGTGCAAACTAAAGTCAATACAACCTGATAGAAACATGCTCTGTGACCCTTTCGTCTGTAGAACATTTAAAGGCATGTCTGACGGCACTGTAAGCTTCCTGTTTTTGAAAATGAGTGTCATCATAGTTTTTGAAGGCTCAAACCATTGCCCCATTGGAGTGCGATTAAGCCTGACAGCTTTTTAATACAGTTTATCCTTTATCTTCCAAAAAGGATTTAATATGCAATCAACTCCTTATAACAAGTACAGATTTTGGACCCTAGGAGCACAGTGAGACAGCTTGGATGAGGAGTACTCGTACATATTTGAGAGTTTGACAAACACCACAACGTTATTGCAGGTAGGGTCGCTTCATTTGAATATGAAATGAAAAACAACAGTGCATAGGATGAGGCAGTTGACAGCATGAGAGGCACAGCGGCAGACAGTTCATACATCATGTGTGGGGATAAAGGAGAGATACTGTCAATGCTGCTCTCTTTCACAGCTCTCTTTGTGCTCTGAATGCTTTATATCTGCCAAGCAGAAAGACCACCCTGCTGCCTCAGAGATCTCATTTTCTTTGCTTTCTCAGTCTCGGGCCACACAATCCTCACAATGTTATATTGACTTTACCACTCAAAGCCTCTGATTCATTCTCTGACTTTTAAGAAATGTATTGTTTATTGAATAGGGTCTCAGCAGTGACATACGCTTATATTTTATTGAGGCTTTAGTTGGATAAAGAAAAATCTTAGTTGGCGTCCTTCTGATCGTAACGATAGAGCATTCTGAAAAACTTCTGGGCCATATAAATATTTATTAACAGATACAATTTAATAATGGCCTCAGCTAGCTTTGTTTCATTTGAGCAGGATATTTTTCTTCTTTATGTTTCAGACAGATCAATAAGCAGAACCTGAAATGGAAAAGTTTCACTTTCCCTCTAAAGTCATATTGTTTACTGTTATTGTATATTTGTTTTAAAGCACTTGTGTAAAGTACAAAACCAAAAAAAGGTAATATAAACTACTTAAGAAGACTAGACAATAGGAATACAGTTACAATCTGACCATGTTCTACAATTTGACAGTACTGTCAAACCAAAGCTGCTTTATCCACATACTGTAAGAGTTGAGATTACAGTTCAGATGAAGGAAAGGTCATAGGTTCATGCTCTTTTGCCCAGTTTTACCATTAACCTAATCCCTGACTGAAATATCCTCCTGTTTGACTGCAAGGCACATTCTGGCTTTAAAGATGTCAGATGACACAGAAATACCACAAAAATAAATGTATGTCATTTACCTCTACGTCACATTTTTGTTTTTTTACAACTTGTTATGCACAGACACAGTATTAGTGAAGATCGCTTACCAACAGCTGGTGTGTTGAGGGAGTATACTGATAAAACAAATGCTATTGTAATGTTTTATGATCCCAGAATTTTACGGCCCTGTTTGTAAACCCTAGCTCTTTCAGCACATATTTGGTGAAACAGAAATTAGACCTTTTGTTTTAGAAATTACTGCACAGACTTGAAACATTTATTTTCAGAGAGTCCTTACAGGGGGTGGAGGGATTGATAGGCATCTCTTACCATCACTCGTTCCATCTCATATTCTGTTCTTGGGCTTGGGATGGAGAGGTGGTGCTTGGGGCAGGAGTTTATATCCAGTAGGCTGGAGAAACGGGTGTGCTGGTGAATGAGGCTGGTTCTTTGTATGTGGATGAGGCCTTGACGTGGTATAGTGGTTACAGATGATAACCCCAATGTTTCCCATATAAACACCATGTTAGTCCTGCCGCTGTGGCAGGTGGCAGCAACAAGACGAGAAGATGATTGCCACCTGTAACTGTATGGCTGTTCGATGCTGCTGTTATCAACACCTGTTCAGGTTTTCAAGGACATGAGTCAAAGTCGCCACAGCAACCACAGGAACACTTGCCAAAACAGTGGAGTAGACGTGTACAGTTTTCCAAATATCCCATATATGACATTCTTCTCTCCATTAGCTTCTTGGATTATCTAATAATGTCCAATGAGCAGTGTTAAGTAAGATATAGAAATAAGATATTAGTTGCCCAATTTGCATTGAGTAATAAGTAACAATAAACTTACTAAAATAAATGTGTAAGACGATGCTGGCTTCACAGACTGTAGACACAGCGGCAGTGCTGTGCCTTGTTACTCCCAGTCAAGGCTGAATTATGCCTCTCTGTTGAGATTGATGCAGTGGTTACACTGTATGAGCCTATGGTATTGGAATTGATTGATAGTTCAGCATAAGATTTGCGTTGATTGCCGTAGTGCTGCCACAACGCTAGATAAATGTGCCATGCATTATAAGGCAGTGCTGTGCATTCATCATATCTGACGTAATTGTATTCACATCCTCTCATTCACTTTGTGACACAGAGCAAAAATCACAGCATGGAGCTTTGCGGTGGAAAATGCAAATTTGTTTAGCATTATTGAATTCAACCTGATCCATGTGGTCGTCACTTTGAGCAAATACTACCAACTACCAACATAGTGGATCTGTCATAGTGGACTGGGTGACATTTTGAGCCAATAATGATGTAGCAGTTTTATTTGAGGAAGTTCATTTGCATGTAAGATTTTTATTCTCACACATTTTATTATCACAAGGCAGTTTGTCAAATTGGAGTGAATGGCTGTGGATATAAGTAGATTTTTGTGGAGATATTGATCTAGAGGTCATTAGTGTAGCAGTGGAACTGTAGACCATAACAACAGATGACGTGACAGAGGTAGAACTTATAGAGGATGAAAAGGTCCTCAACCCAAGCATTGTACTTTGGGGTACACCTTAGGAGAGGGCAGCAGTAGAGGATTTACAGGTGTCAGTCAGTACGTTTACATGCACTGTAAAAGTTTGATTATACTACAATTAAGGCAAGAAATTGTTGTTTTTTTAACGTTGTGTGTACACCCTCGTGCGGTTGAAATAGGCATAAATCGAACTATGCTTACTCCAGGTAACAGACCCTAGATCATGCAATTGCAAATAGATTTGTTGCCTTAATCGGAGTACGCTGCCTCCGTGTGCATTTCCTCAATGGGAAGAATTGCCTCATGCTGCAATTACACAACATGTCATGTATACTCGGAGAATGGCGCAATCCTATTCATTCAGTGCACGTATACAGCAAATACAATACAAGTATGTCACAGCAGCCATGCAAACACACAGGATATAACTGTGAAATGTCATCACTTGGCTTTAAGGTCATGCTGTTAACCCATAGCTAAAAACACACCAGGTAACATCTGTGACCTTACCCATAGGTTTCTTTTGACTGCTCTCAGCTGTCTTACCAGCCAGAAAGCCCTAATACATTTTCAGTTTAATATCTGGAAATATGAAATGCTAAGATGTGGTACTGACTGAACTGTACCCACACGTTCTATGCATAACCTTTATTCACAGTAAGATTATATGGGGATAACAGCAGCTCCCTTTTAAAATTTACAGTTTAATTACATGACGATGATTCTCATTCTCATGATTCTCCACATTATCCACATTGTATCTGCCTGGGCTAAGCTGCATTTGGCTGACCTCATTGACTTGATTACCAGTTTACCTGATTGCTTGGGCCTGCTCAGTCATTTAGCCATCATAGTGATGAACTCAAGATTCTTCATTGTCACAATGCAGCTGCTAGAAACATTGCAGCAAGTGGAATTCTTGTACTTAAAGCTATCTCGAACAGTGAAAAATGAAAGAAAAGCATGCGTGATAAAACTAAATGGATGTAAAACAGATATTCAAATACAAATTAAAAATACTAGATATAAAATAAAATATGCTAAGAGTGCCGTTTACACTTCAGATAAAGATGTGTTATTGAAATGTGTGGCAGTATTGGCAAATTGTACACACCATGAATCGCACTGTATGTGACTGATATATATGTAACAATTATGAATGCAGTGGTGACAGTTTTGAGTTTAGCAGTGTGATGGTGAAGCTGTCCCTGAGCCTGCTGGATCTTCTTGTCTCAAACAAAAACTACCGTGGCACAGTAGCAAGGTGCTGCGCAAGGAAACCAAGTTCTCTTTACAAACTTTGGAGGCTCTGTGTAATACGTATATAATAAAAGTGTTTTTTGTTTGCCTAAAGGGATAGGCCTGTGTAACTTTGCACTCGCTTGGTGGGGATTTTCAGGTCCACGTGGAAACCACTTCCTGTTTCTCATATTTCTGCAGTGATGTCATAGATTGCACAAGCCGTGCTCTTTGTCTTCTGTAACTGGCTCAGTCTGGTGCATAATCCAGCTTACTATACTGTGCCTTTCTGCTCATCCCTTAGGTACGGCAAAATTGTATCAACAAAGGCCATTCTGGACAAGACTACAAACAAATGTAAAGGTGTGTAAAGTTGTATTTCCCTTTTTCCTTCTCGTAATGTAAAATACTATTCAAAACCTCACTGGGCGAGAATAGCCCAAAGCATCCAGTTTGACATATACTGCCTTAACTTCATGTCTTTCAGCAGCTATACATTTGTCTCAGAAAATCCAGCCAAGTCAGGAAGCAGACAAGACAGGCTGCTGAAATGCTGTCACTCAGCTCGTATTATTTTAAGCCCCGGCCCTTGACTGTGTCACTGCTGTGGGTTTGTCCTGGGAGGAAATAGCAGGTTCCTCCTCTGTCGGAGTGACAGTACTGGCTCTCGTCCAGTCCTAGTAGACTGTCCACCCGACTAAAGAGGGACTAGCTGATTCTACCTCGGGCTGATGGGATTAAGAGAATGCTTTGTCACTCTCCTATGGATTGAACAGATGCCAGTTAATCAAAGGCTTTCGGTGAAAGGGGAGCTTGTTAAAGACCCTGTAAAGCTCTAACTGAATTTTAAATAGAACCCAGAGATGGCTTTAGAAATAACCTTGTGTGACCCAAACGTTTGCGAGATTATTCATTTGAATGAAGACACTGTAATACTTATTTTATTTATTTAACACAGACTAGTGATATTTTTATTTGTGTACGTAAGAAGTCATAGTGGATAACGAATTGCACCTTCAAACTCAAATTCACCCTCAAAAAGGTTACATTCTATATAGCAGCTGCAGTAAAAGCCAGGGACTGCTGGTTCACCCTGTTTGTCCCCCCAGAGGACAAAGAGCTGACCATCACCACTGGTATCTGCAGCCTCAGCGCTTTTCTGCCTCTACCTCTGCCTCTGCACACAAAAATACACGTGCACACACATACACACCCACATTTGCTCACAGAAACACGTTATATCAGCAAATAAACACATCATGTCATGACCATCATCTACACAATGTGGTGTCTGCCATTATTTATGCTGGCTACAGCATGTTATCCTAACTCAGGCCGTGCTTGGTCTTGTAGGATATGGCTTTGTGGACTTTGACAGCCCCACAGCAGCTCAGAAAGCTGTGACTGCCCTGAAGAACACTGGTGTCCAAGCTCAGATGGCAAAGGTGAGGATTCATTTCAGCCTAATCCGTGTATCACATCCATACAATCCCCCAGTAACGCTGTTTCTCCTCCATCTGGCTCGTCAACTAAAACCTAATCCTTGTGGTATTAAATAGCAGCAGAGGAATCCTTGACTGCAGTGCATGTGCCCGCCTGCTCTCAGTCTTAAGACCTATCGGTGGCTCTTAGCTTACCGAGCTGAAACCTAAAGGCAGTGTGTGTGTGTGTTTTTTGGGGTTTATTGCATGATGGGTAGATGCATTTGTTTATTTGTTGGTGTGTGGTTTGCTATGTATACATGCGTATTTGTGTGTGCATGCATATATACTGTATGTTTGATGGTCCCTAAAGGCATTTTGTCAGTTGACAGATCCCTGCCAGGCTTTGGAAGGGTTTCAGAAATGAATGCCGACAGTCGGCAGACTCTGGGGGTGTTGCACTGTGCTGACAGCAGGGTGACGTACTTGAGAAGTTATCCACACTGAGGATGTATATTTAAGCCCATCCTGCAGCATAGACCAGTCTGTCTGTCCTCTCCAAAGCACCTGAAATACATGTAGGGCCTCCCAAGTGTAAGACGCTTTTACTTTTACCTCTTAGATTGAGCATATGTGGCTTCAAACCCCGTGTCTGCCTGTCCAATGAGAAATGAGCACTGTTGTCGAAAGAATGTGTACTCTTCAGAAAGAATGACAGCGGACTGTGACCAGACCAGTTGGAGCCATCAAGTTAATGTAGGCTGTCAAGTTTGCCGTGTGTCAAGCTGACAGACAACTTCCAAGCTTTCAGTGCAATACAGATATGGCTTTGTCTGTTCATGACATCATACAGTAGATTGGAAAATGTAGTTTAAAATAGGGCTCCAATCAAAGTTCAAAGTGTTTATTTATCACATGCACAGTATAACACAGGGTCAGGAAAAGGCAAGCAACAACTAGGTAAAAGAAGAATTTTAAGTCAAAGTAGTCAAAGTAGCATTTCAGTCAAAGTAGTTAGCACTCACACCAGAAAGGAAGTAACTAGTTGCGTGTTGTTGTGGTCACACACACCAGTAAAGTCAAAGTTAAAGTCAGGGAAGTTCCCATGCAGCAATAAGCCAAAATTCTTGGCCTGGTTTCCTTTTCTGCTGGTCTGTAGAGCTTCTTGACGTGCCTCTGTGCAACCACTTAGCATTGGTAATTAAAATAGAACTGCTCTGAGAGGCAGGTCTAAGGTCAATCTTTGCATTGTGGAAGGTAAATTCTAGTATAAAGTTAAACCTTTCAGTCCACTGTCGAGGCTTGTTTGGGCTTAATGGTCCCTCGCACAAAGGTCCTTTTTCCTGTTTTTTATCTGCCCGGGCACCATTCAAAAGGCTTTCCTCTATTATTATTTCAAAGGCAGGTGGGTGGGAAGTGGGAAGATAAGAATTTCCCTCCTCTCCACCTGGTGTTATTTCAGTGAGTGATTATCTTGTGACACATTTTTCTTTCTTCGGATTGATTAAAAAAAACGCGCAAAGTAAAGCACATTTGCACAAAATGCTTTTGAAAAATTCTTTATTTTTTCACTGCAACTAAGTTACAGAGAAGTTATGAATTTCAGTGATTCAAGCAATTGCACTTAATGGTACATTTGTCTTCTTTCAGGCATCATCCATGTCTTTCTGACTTTTACATCTGAAGTTATAAAGCATTAAACCAATAACAATATGTGAAAATGGGAAATAGAAGAGGTTAATATAGGGTAAACCATAAATCATTTTCAAATACTTAAGTTTGTTTTATCGAGCTATTTGCTTCTTTACAGTAGCACAGAACTACAGAGTACATCCCTGATTCATATTAAGATCAATACTATTGCGATCAGCATCCTTTAGTCAAATAGACATCTTTGCTGTAAATCACATCATTTCGGAGCAGACTGTCATATTCCCTCTCTTCATCAGTTGCACCTCTCTTTCTCAGCTCTCCATCTGACAGCTCGCCGCAGTCGCAGTTAATGACTGACTGATTGGCTGGTGACCCCATTCAGCACAAACAGATGTCTTCATCTTGCTGCCAAAATTCTATCACTGCATCTCACAGAGCTTCTGTTGACACTCAGGAAGGGGGTGTGTTTTTCCTCCTTCAAATTTCTCTCAGGTGATGACAGTCAGTCTTCAAGCACTTTCTGCTTGACTTGCTGCATTAATAAAATACGCGGTCATTCACCCTAGACTCTTTAAATAAGTCACTATAATAAGATTATATAAGGCTGCAGTCACTTGAATATGAAATAATAGAGGGTTTGAGTTTTCTAACACAAAATAAGTTGGCTGCCTTTTATTAACTAGCTATCATTAAGCAAAAGAGCAGTCTGTTGCATTTTGCATCATATGCATTATATATAAGCATGTGAAGAACACAGATGAGTGTAACTATTTATAGTTCTCTGTTTCGAGCTGTGATGCTGAAACACATCTGCACACCTTCACCCTCTGATTGAACACCTTCCACTCTGCAGGCTGGGGCTCATTCATTGTCCCCTAATAGTAAATGTTGATTTTTATGTCAGTGTATCACTTCAGTAATCCAATCCGTCCCTGTAGCCATCTCTGAATGCAGCAGGACGCTGATGAATATTAATGGAGAGTGGCCACTCCCCAGGGACTCGTAGCCTTGTCTTATATTTCTGCTGACACTATTGAAATACAGGAAGAAATCAGCTGATGTGGGCCTCATGTAGCTGTGGGCTGCATGCAAATTCATCTCTGTTCATTCTCACCATTTAAGACCTAAAACGGTCAGACAATAAAACGCAGAGATAAGCAGTGACACCATCACCCCACCACTGAAGTCTGTCAGATGCAGTCACTGCCAGGAGTGTGATGATCCCGATATGTGATATGTCAAAGAAACTCCTGTGTGAATGTGGTGCAACAAAGGAATGTGTGTATGTCTCAAGGTGCATTTCAAGCATATTGTATGGTTTATCACCTTTGTCTCTCTCTCTCTCTTCCATCACCACACAGCAACAAGAACAAGACCCGACAAACCTGTACATCTCCAACTTACCTTTGTCCATGGATGAGCAGGAGCTGGAGAACATGTTAAAGCACTTTGGCCAGGTCATATCCACTCGCATCCTGAGGGACTCCAGTGGATCCAGCAGAGGAGTGGGCTTTGCCAGGTCAGATACAAATGACTCATAGTCCTCAAATAGGAATCCAAAGATGCTTTTAATTGCACTACACACATTATTTTCTTCATCACTATATTAGATGGTAGCCACTTGTATAATTATCCTCATTAAAAAGACACGTTGAGGAGATTGCCAGCCTCTGCTCAGCATTTTGGCATTGTGTGCCATCGGATCAGATTTAGCAGGAAAAGTGTTCAGCCGGTAAAATGTGGTGAGGGAAGTGAAGGGAGACGACTTGTAATGTTTCCTGTGCAACATAAAGCCAGAGTTTATGGGAAATAAACACTAACAACGCCACAGGAATGAGATTGTGGCTATTTGCCTTTTCTCATCACAAACATCCAGAATGCACTTTTTTTTAGTAAGGATAAATACAATGTATTATGGAAAGCCATAGTGTTGTTGTTGTACGGACAAATTGTAGTTTATTCTAATGAGTAGTTTCACCATGAGTAGCATGATTGAGCTATTGTGGTTACACGTGCCTCCTCCAGTTGTGTTTGCATAGCCAGATATTTGACTGAAAAACCTGAAAGGCCAGGTCAGACAAAGCAGAAATGTCAGAGGGAGGGAGGGAGAGAGAGGGGGAGAGAGAGAGAGAGAGAGATTGATTGATCTATACATATACAGTATATTGGTTTCATGTCTCTTATATTTCAGGATGGAGTCAACTGAGAAATGTGATGCAGTCATTTCTCACTTCAATGGAAAGTTTATTAAAACACCCCAAGGCCTTCCAGGTAAGACATATGTATTATTAGCAGATGCATAAGTGCTGAAATGTTGATTTATACATTGATGTTAAAATTTTCCAGTTTGTGCATGGCACTGTTTTCACCAAATCTGCAAATCAAGGCAGCGTGGAAGGAGTTTATGAAATGAAATAAGAAGCTGTGCAGTGTTAATGGGTGCAGTTAAAGAGGGAGGATAAAGTGGTCAGCCAGATGATCCTCTGCTCCCAGCAGGAGTCTGTGTGTCTGCTGGTAAAGAGCTCCTATGCACTGAAAGCTAAGTGGCAGAGCACTGGGGAATAAAATGGAGAGGGAGAGAGAGAGAGAGAGAGGGAGAGAGAGCGTGCTGTCTTGTGTGGCCTCCACTCCCACTCTAAGCTTTTTAATTGGATTATTAGACTGAAATAGTCTCAGCTGGCCTTGCCTACTTTAGGAGAGGGAGGAGATTACAGCACCACAGCTGCCAATTTAGATGTCTGTGTTCCCAGGCTGGCGAGCAAATGTGCCTTTGCAGGTTTCAGGGAGTGATAAACCGCACCGCGAGTATGACAGATAGCACCGCGTATGCACCAGTGTTTGATTGGACAAACTCTCCTCTCGCTTTCTCCCTCTAGCACCCTCTGAACCCTTGCTGTGTAAGTTTGCCGATGGCGGACAGAGAAAGAGACAAAGCCAGAATAAATTTGTCCAGAACGGTCGTGCTTGGCCACGCGATGGTGACACCAGACTGGTAAGTGGTGCTCTCCCTCTCACAGGAGGTCTGAGTGGCTGATGGGAAACAATCCATGCCCAATTAGAGGAAAATGTACAAAATCGCAATGCATTCAAAGTGTTGTGTGATGATAATATGGCATTCCTTCACCCCCCCTCCTTCCCCCCAGACTGGAATGACGCTCACATATGACCCCAGTGCAGCTGCTATGCAAAATGGGTAAGGCCACAGCAATGGGTTGTGTTCTGTCATCCTTACATTATTGTCTTACTTTACTAAATACGTTTTATTCTGTGTACACAGATTTTTCCCGCCACCGTACAGTATTACCAACAGGATGATCGCTCAAACAACCATGTCTCCTTATATCTCCCCAGTTTCCACATACCAGGTTTGAATCCCTCTTCCACATTGTGTATATGTAGCAATAATAATAATAATAATTCAGACTCGAGTGTAGCTGAAGATCAACGGACGGGAGGGAGGGAGAGCAAGAGAGAAAGAAGGAAAATAAGGCAAGCTGGGATGAAAGAAAGATGACATTATTGATGTTTTAAGGCTCAGATCTCATATAAAATAACTCCACATAACTAAATAACTGGGAATCCATCATTTCCCTGTGAAAAATGCAGCAGCATAAAACGCTCCCAAAATGGAACTACCTCAGATTTGTACTAGAGTACAATACTTGAGTAAAATGGAGTCTTAAATTAATTGGTTTTGCATGTGGTGTTTTCGCACACACAAATGACATATTAAACATGTCCTTTTGAGGCTCGATATTTGCCAAAGGGCGCCGTGGCCTTTCCCGCTGGCTGCTGTGCCGGTCTCAGTAGCACGTGAGCACTGTAAATAGCCTGTGCCCTGTGCCAGTGTGTTTACAGAGGCTGTGTGTGTGTGTGTGTGTTTTCCAGGTGCAGAACTCATCCTGGATGCCTCATCAACCCTACATCATGCAGCACCCCGTAAGAACAATGCCTCTTCGTCTTCTCATGATTGCTGTCTTTACTCCCTCTTTCCCTTTCATAATCTATTTTTTTTCTATTTCCTCTGAATGTTTATCTTTACGGTCGTCGCAGAGCTGTTGTATCAACAAACAACAAGGCACAATATGGAAGCCGAGCAATCTCAAACATAAATTGCGGATTTACAGTGGCACAGGAATGTAAAAACATCTGATGGAGAAGCTATATAAAGCTGCATATTTGACGACAGATGCAGAATGTTTTATAACAGATGGGAGTGAACAGACAGAAGTGTGTGTCTTGCTCTGAAAATGAGCCGGTATAGATGCAAACACTGCCTCATGCATCAGGCGAGCCAGGGTCAGCACAGAAATTGTTGAAATTGTTCTTATCCCAATTTTTGCCGTGGCCATTGCCAATGGAGTTATGTCATGTTAAACACAAGTGAACTGATTTCACCACAGCTCTAAGGCACCACTGTCTGCTGGAGTGACTGAAAGTTACGTTGATTTTAAAG
>OMOW01108880.1:0-12572 GCA_900312555.1 Lamprogrammus exutus
CTCATTACGCTATAAAAACACCTCCCTCTGTGTTTTTAGCTCTATCCTGTTGTTAACCAATAAGCGCACCCACCACAGACACACACGTGCACACACACACACACACACACACACACACAAGTAGGTGATACTTCCCCCATAGTCATTTATCTCTTTAGATGCAGTGTTCATTCCCAGACTAAGCTGAGTTCTGTGGGGGAGACTCTAATTCGAGAGTAGCAGGGTTTTCAGACTGCCTGCTGTGGGTCAAGAGTTCACCCCCCCCCCATTCCAAATCAGCAGCATCATAGCCCACACAGAGGTGCCTTGCCTCTCCCCCTTTGCAAACATGCAAACATAAAACCCCAGACAGCCCACCTCAGCTCTTGTTTTGCATACAAAAGGCTGAAGGATGGAGTGACTGAAAACAAAAAGGAAACAGCTGCCGTCTCCCTTGCTGCCTTAATTATGTCAAATGATTTGTCCTTACTTCACTTTCATCCAAGCATCATATTTATTGCCTCAACAAGTGGCAATTTCTATTCCAATAAGGCGTTAAAAACAATTACACTTCATCTAACTAAAGGATACAACAGCTTTACAATTTGTAACCATGAATTAACTGCCAGATCCTTCCAGCAGAGGGCGCTAGGGAGGCTGTTGGGCATTCTGCTGCTCCACTGCTGCGACCCAAATAAAATCTTCAGTCAACATCAAAGCTCAGCTGCTTTGATCCATTTTTAATGCCACCAGTATCGCACAAGGTTAACGTCTCTCTCTGAAGGCTTTGAAATGGCAATTCCCATTAAGGAGCCAAAGGAGCTGCTCTCTTGTTTAATGGGCTGATGGGAGTAAACTGGAGGAGTTGGTGTGTGTGTGTGTGTTATTCTGTATACACGGTATGAGAGACTTGTTTCGTGGACTGGCTGATTGACTATGATGCTTCAATCGAGGTGTGAGAATATGTGAGGGTGGGTAGGTGCATGCAAGCGTGTGTGCACGTGCGCATGTGTAGCGAAGCGCAAATCCTGGTCTTCTGGTTGGCCAGGGTTGATCTAATTGATCTAAGTGAAAACAGTATTTGTCCTTTCTGCAATTTAATGTCGCTTCTTCACCAAAAAGTAGGGTAATAAACATTCTAAACACTTGCTATCATGAAAGTACCACTTACCAGCGCAATACCACCATTTGGACGTAGTAACATTAACATAGGTCAAATGTGTTCTCACCTGCAACAAACTGAACCAGGGTTCACATGGAAGCGGAACGAGAGCCCCAATGTTTGGGTTGATCATGGTCCACTTGTATGGTGCGCATGAGTAGTTACATTTATATACACAAAGTAGTCTTGCTAAGGTCAATAGACTGTCTAAGACCTGAGACCAAACCAAGATGTTTAACATGAGCTCAGTTAAATTAATCCTGTTTATATGTAGACTACTCAAGCAGATCCATTCGACTGTCAGCCCCTGAAATGCTCATGTGCCTCGTTGCATTTCGGCATTTGTGACCATCTAAATATTTCATCATATCCATTTCTTCTAAGATCTTCATCATGAGGGAGGTTTCCTCCTCCCTTCAAAAATGCAGTGTCTTTCTCTAGAGTTCACTCATGTCTGACAAGTTTAGCTGCCGCCACTTTTGCTAACTGCTAGCTACCTCACTAGTTACATTAAACTTGCATTACATTACATACAGTATCCACACAATGGCAGAGATTAATGTGCATGCCGGACAACGTCACTGAACGCGAAAACTCTGATTATGAGACTTGGGGTGATTTATGCGTTTACATTTACATTTACAGGCTGAATAGTCTGGCTAATATACTGTAGGCCTGGACCTCCTCTTTTGTCTGGACAAAGCTTAGCCTGATTAAGGTCTCAGTCAGACCATTGCATGTGTTTACATGATCCTATCTTTGTCTGATAAATGGTCTCAGACTAATATCGGGCCATTGCTGTGTATGTAAACATAGCTAGTGGGAAACTTTGCAATGGTACCCAAACTTAAACAGTGTGAGCTCTGTGCTCTTAATAAGCTGCAGTGTGTTTCCTCAAAACAAAACAAAACATAATGAGCCTATTGATTATCCTGGCTATGTAAATGCTATGCAGTGAAGCCATTCAAGGGTCAACGGTGGAGGTTCGTTGTTCCAAAATGTTGGATCCAATCCGAAACAGACCAGCATAATTGATGTGAATAAATATATTTTCCAAAGATGTGATCTGCAAGAGACCTGAGCACAGCTGGAACTTGGAACAGGTCTGAAATCGATCTGAGAATAATTACAGCCAAAGTGGTCAACCCGAACAGACGCAAATAGAGAGAGAACACCAGCACTGGCAGCAATGCAATACATACCAAACAATGTAAATCCATAGAAACTAAAAACAAGCACATTTTCTCTTTCAGTGATTCTGACGGGCCACAGATCAGAGTGGATAAGGAGACTAACACGTAGACACACAGACCCAGGACCCGTGGAAATAGCATGGACCCTACCCAGACCCAGACTGGACGAAATCAAATCACAATCAAACCAAATTTATTTGTATAGCCCAATATCACATACAAATCGGAATCTGGCTTGACTCAGGTCCTATGTCTGGTTTCTATTTATAGAAACAAAGTGGACCTGTGAAGACCTCCAGTCTAAAAAGGGAGGTTTCGATAAGTATACTGCTGTAAGAAGTCAAACTCTCTGACTGTGGATATGACTAGCACAGTCAATATCTGCACAACATGTACAACTCTCTCCGACCGGCGGCAATCAAAAAACTAAATATCAAATTTGCATGAACATTTCAACTGTGGTGCTGATTCACACAGAGTAAATTGGCAGTGATGCTAATGGTGCCTTAGCACTCAAAGAACTGCTGGATTCGGAGAAAAAAGCTTTTTCTGGTTTAGAACTGATAACATTCATACAAAACAAAGTCATTAGGCTGTTCCATCTGTTCTGATGACATTACATGCTGAGTTTGTTGCTTGCCTGTCTGGTTTTGAGAGTAAGACTTCTTCATGCTCACGGATAATGTCTTACACTACAAATTAAGAGGAATGATTTCTTGTGCAGAGGTGTATTGATTAAATAAACTATGTTTGGGCATATGTATGTGGATAGAACTACTGTTAAATTCAATACATGAGGCACTGTTAAAAAACATCTGTTGAGAAATACACCAACACTCCATTAGAGATGGTTTCTGTCGTTTTTCAGCTATCAAGAGCGAAGCTGTTGCCTTCGCAAATGGCATTAGAGATCAATCTTCCCCGCTGTCCATTGTAAATGAGTGTTTTAATGATGTTGATGAAAAGAATAAATTCTGTTAAGAATTTGAAAGGATTTGTAATTGCCTGCACTAAAGCCTGTCTACTGGCAACTCAACTATTCATGTGTGCTTCATTTCCAAGACAACTTGGTGTATTATTTGTCATTTTGTAAGTAGTTTTGGTCTGGTGCATGCATATGTATACAGTACATAATGAGAAATCTGCAACAGTGTGGGTTATTGTCTCAAAAGACGGCCACGAGCTATAGTTTATGAATCCTTAATATGTATTTATATGACCCTGCTGACCCTCATATCTTTAGCGGAGTTGCACATCTAATAAATTTATCAAATTCTACATGGAATTTTGGATTCAAGGCCATAAATTCAGCTTTCAGAGATATTAGGTCGATATCAGCGGGCCATGCTGAATTCTCCATGTGCATCGAGCCGTGCAGCCAAGCCTGTGGAGGGAAGCCCAGACTTGTCACCCTGTGGACTACGGCACTGAGATGCTAGCAGGTGGGCCAATTGTCTTGCTACGGTTTTAACTCCAATCATCATCAGTCAAGACTTTGCCTTGCCATCCAACAGATTCCCAGACTTCCCAGTCACCAGGCGTCCAAACTGCACAGCACTCATCTGGCACCAAGGAGGCCAGAGCCTCTTGCAGCTGTGCATGGCTAACGCATTAACCTCCGCTGAACTTGCACTGAGGAAAACAGAGTGGGAGGTGCAAGGATAGAAAGCGATGAGAGACAAATACAACATGCTCTTCTGTTGCCATGATAACCAATACTACCACAGATTTGATACATATTGAATCTTGTTCAATGCTAAATACTTGTTTGACCAAATCTGTTTAAATGGCAACTCCAAAAAGGTTATAAAACGTCCCCATTATAGTTCAGAGAGACTCCAAAAGACAGCACAGCAATCTGGCATGTAACAGATGACAGAAGGAACCAAACAGCTGAGAACAGTCCATCATGAGTTGACATGAATCCTAGTCTGCCTAAACCTGTTGAGAAAACTGATGTCAGGGGTGAAATATTGGCATATTCACTTCCAGAGCTGTCAAAGATCCAACCAACATCCACTTTCTTGGCCAAAAGTTCTTAAATTCTTGTAAGACAATGTGTGATGTCTGATATTGATCTCTGATTACGTGATTTTAGCTGTTTCCTGTCCCAGTTTCTGATCTGGTGCAAAATCCCCAGTTTGGAGCAGGATCAATGCTCGAGGCCGTCACGACACTAGTTATGTCTGATCAGTTGAGAGATGCATCCTGATTCAGTCATGGAGTCGCCCCAGACAGACTGGCACTGAAGCATATCTCATATTATTAAGTCCATAGAGAGGTAATAGCGAATGACTGTGACCAAATGTGAGAGGAGGCAGAAGTGACAAAAACATTGACTGTCGCTTTGGAGTTTTTTGCACAAAATAGTGCAAACAGTAATTACATAACAGCTCCTCCTTGTTTGGGTCCTTGTGTGTTATGTGTGCTTACAAATAGTCATGATCTCCTCCCAGGTGACTCTTGTAATTTATGCATCTTGTCCTCATTCAATCATGCTATGGGTACCATAACACCATTAAGACATAAGATTATAGGAAAGATGAATTGCCCTACTCAGGCAATTTGGCAATTTGAGGATTTGTGAAGTCTGATGCTTGGCATAAGGCTTAGGCTAAGTTTTTCACAAATAAATACCCAGACGTTACCAAGATACTAAATACCCAGAAACACTTCAAACCAATTTTCACCTGAAACGAGATGCACTAGCAGAGAGGAGCGCTTTATAATGATCCCTTTTGGCTCCTCTTATTTTCCACCATATTGTAGTGGCATTTAATTTTTAGATAATAAAATTAGTTGTGGAGCCCAGTTAAGAATTGTGGTTTCTTGACAGCCCTACATGTGACTCAGAGGATAATGATGCCTTTTCCCAAGGCTGATCTAAGTGTGAATGAGAGAATTCCCACACTGGGTGGGCTCCACAATGTGACTCACTATGTGTCACATCGCCCAATAACTAGTGTTAGCGTGGGTACATTGTGATGCTAAAATCAATGAAATATCCAATGTGTTTTATGCTCACAAATCCTGGCAGTTGATCTCAGATCACAGCACTCAGGTCATTCTGAAATTTGCTATTCAGATACACAGTGATTACCTACAGTAAGTTGAAGACTGCTAATAATTCTTCCAGCTGATTCAAAGAGGAGCCACCAGTCAATGTATTCAACCTGTACACACTCAACTGTCTACATTAGCCTCTTCCTCTCCCTTCATCCCACTTGCATGAGGAGGTTTTTCAGGCTGATCTGAGCCGGATCTTAGCCCAAGGCCTGATCCAGGACCTGTCATTGGCAGGCTTACAGTTTCCTCTCATAACTTTAGGATGATGTTCCTTGCCTCAGGGCTGATCTGGAGCAAGAAGAGGCTGGTGTTCTAAGTCCTGCTTCCTATCGGCCCTCCCCTTCCTTCATTAAGTCAAGAGTAACTCATTAGTAGCCGTACCTGATTTATCTAGCAAGCCCCTCCTTTACATCAGCACCCACAACAATAATGATTAGAGAGAATGTAATATCCTCCTTGCTCTAACGCCTTGCCCTGTTTATTCAGCCACACCACTTTTCCTTAATATCTGTTGAGGAAATTATTCCAAAGGATTGACACGGACAGAGAAATAATGAGAGAGAGGCGATGAAATGACAAAACAGAGAAGGAAAGTGACAGAGAAAGAAAAAGGTGGGAGGAAAACAGGGCAACCTGGGAGCTTGGCTGCTGTCTGCTGAGCTAGTGGAGAGTGACACGTCTCCATGTGGCCGGCATATGGAGCCAATTGTGGTAGCTCGGGAAGGCTTGGAGCAGGGACAGAGGAGGGGATGTGAGGAGGGCTGGTTGGCCCTGACAGGCTTCACACAGGAGAGGCGAGGATGACGGAGCTGAAGAATGATACAGATGTCACTCGCTGGCTAAGTCAGCCATCTGTCAGGGAAAACCAGCCAAGTTACATTGGCCTCATCATGCGGAGAAACTGGCAGGAGAATCACAATGACCGGGCAGTAAAGTCATACTTTTTACAAAATTTTATGATTTTAAGGTAAATTACGTCCAGACTAGGTCGCTGACATTGGTTTTTTTTCATAAGCTGGAACATTTTTTGCTAATATTTGGCGTTCACCTACCAGGTCTGTAGTAGTCCCGTAGTCCTTGGAATGGACCTTTGAGGATCCATGGAACACGTTGAAAACTAACAGCTACTCTACAGTATATGAAGTAAAGCTTGGTCAGATAATGCTTTCACCGTTGCCTCATAAAGTGTTTTTTCATAAATTAGTATCCTATAGTAACTTCCGGGTGTCTTCTCACATCAGTTCGCTGCTTGCGAAATGTTGCCCCAAAACACCTATTCCACACAGGTCGCGATGCGACAGAGCGAAAGATGCGTAAAAATTGAAATAGAAAACATACAATATGTTTCTATGGAGTCATCCAGACTGTTTGCGAGCAACAGCTAACCGACATCGCGGTGGTCCCAAAAATCGCTTGCTTGGTCTCTATTTCAACAACATTTTGCATGCGTGTGCCCGCCTCCATTGGCTGATCAAACATGCCCCACATGATGACAACAGATACCACTATGGATTTATCGCCCACTGTAATTCTGATTGGTTGGCGCTTTGCACGTCGTGATCTGAAAACCCTGCCGGTGGGGATAAATCAGTGATGTGATATCGTTGTCAATTTGCTCGCTCGTGTCCTGTGTGGAATAGGTGTAATGTGAAGCAGCAGAGAGAATGTGACAGAGATATAGGAGGAAAAATAGTACCCAAAGAGAATTGATTTTACGAGGCATTGCCACCATTATAGCATAACACTGCTCTATTTGGGAATCCAGAAGATATATTTAGCTTTTATTGTGAGGTGAATAACTTCTATCTTGGCACTGTTGAAGAAGTAGCACAGGGTTCCATAAGGGTCCATTCAAATGCCTATGGACCTGGTAAGTGAACGCCAAAAATGCTCACTTTAACTGAGCCGAGAGCTTTCTTTGTAAAATGGCAGATTCCCGGCAGGAGCTAAGAGTGGATGATGAATTGATAAACAAGGACATATGGGTGCAGGAGGTGGTAGTAAAAAATGCAAAGGGGGAAAGAGGGCAGCACTGTGTGTGTGGGAGGACTGATTATCTGTGTGGAGCCAGTTAACACTACAGTTAAAAAGTCTGAAATACAAGGGAGTGTAATTTCAAAAGCTAACTGTGCTAATGCCAAGGGACTGCTGCTGCCCACAGATGAGGAATGATGCCAAGACTGGAAAAGTGGAAGAGAAACGCTTTCACAAATAAACGGTTTGTTATTTAATAAGCATCTCTGAAGCAGAACACTGTCATGACATACGATAAATATTCTATTTTAGAATCTACTTAGGCTGTATCAAAGGACTTATTTTGAGCTTTACTTTTTTCATCAATAGCCTCTTATGTTCTACAACAATAATCTGTTTTTTTCTTAACATGAAATCACTGCAGCTTTTCAATGTATTTTCTTTTTTGCTCTTCAGCCTTACAGTTGAAGCAGAACACATCAACATACAAACATTTCTTTGACATAAAGTACATATAGCTATAGCTTTTTATAGGTGAACACTTTCATTTGCATGTACCGTAATGAGCTCCACCTCCCCTCCTCCATTTTCTCTTTTTCTCTTCTCTCTGCCCATCACTGGCTGCCGCTTGCATGTTGAGCCGAATCTTCTTGTATAGAGGGCAGAGAGGGAATCTTAATTGGCAAGCAACACCCCATCGTTGAGATGCAGCCCAAAAAACAAAACGCTATAAATTATTTATATGCCTAATCAGACAGCATGTGCCGAGGTTATTCTCTCAAACAAGACAGTTTCTGTGCAATTTCTTTTTTCTCTCGTAGTAAATAATTCCAGTTTCTTTTGATAAGAGAGCAAAGTGACAAGGCTGCATGCTGAAAATGGAAGCCAAATGAAGATATGGTGCCACAATGACGAAATAGCTGTTTTCTGGCTGCAATCACGGTCAGGAAAATAAATGACCTGCTTAGCACCAGGTATTAAAATTCATCCTGTGTTGCCGGTTTTTATTCTGAAGACAGATAAAATTCTAACCACGCATGCTATAGCAACTAAATCTAAATGAAATGAGACCCTAAACCATGTAACGTGCATGCAGCAATTACAGAACTGGCAAAATTCCATTTTACACATGGATCCAACCAGGAGGTGCCGACAAATTAAACAGGTGACAGATTTCAATGTGTACAGTATGGAAAACCTATTAAAAATGAAATATAAATCTCATGCATCTAATGCCAGATGGGAGGGGGAGTGATGTGGTATCATTACGACGACATCACGAGCAGTATGTGCAGGGCAAGCCAACTGGTTCCTGCTGCTATTGGTTAGGATGTATAATTCTTTCAGATGTGCTCTCTAGAAGATCTGAGAGAAGCGAGAAGCTGAGTTCAGATAGAGGCTCTGCTCTCTGTTGCACAAGTCTTTTAACATTCCCACAAGTGACCAACAGTCATACATTCAGAATCTTATAGACACCACAGTTCTGGACAAATATGGAGGTCATGTCAGATTCATACCTTAACCTTTACCACAAAAGACCATGACCTAACCCAAACATCCCAGGGTTCACCTCTAAACAACAAATGTTAAATCTTATTCCAACCCCAATTATTTACTTGCATAATAAAGGTATTCTCTAAGTCATACATTCGCAGAAGTACAACTAAATATGTTCTTCACATTTAAACCATGCTATGCGGAGAAGTGGGCAGCCACAGTGCAGCGCCCAACTCCAGAACTACAGCCTAGTGCCTTGATCAAGGGCATTGGCAGGAGTAATTACCTCAATGCACATGTTTTTGATGGTGGAGGAAGTACCCAGAAGAAACCCACCGTAGACTTGGGGAGAACATGCAAACTCAATGCAGAAAGGACCACGGGCCTCATTTATAAAACATTGAGTAGAATCCCGACTAAAACACCGTGAACGCTGAAAACAGAGAAATGGCGTGCGCAAAGAAAAAGTCAGATTTATAAAGCCGTGTGCACGCACACCTGTATGCAATTCCCCCTTTATAAATCACAACCGTCATGAAAAGGTTTGCACATACGGCAAACTACACTCCCACAGCTAGCCATACACGGTCAATGCAAATGAGGCAGTGCATATTGAAATGAGCCATTCTCGCACCTCAGTTGTTCATGAGAATGGCGACGTCTGAACCCAAGACCAAAACAAAAACTTTGTGGAGGCAGAAATGTATGAACTTGTGCGAGGTGGAGATGAAAACAAATGTTTTGAGTTTGCCGGCCGTAGCAGCGGGATAGCGAATAAAAAATAAAAAGTTGTGTGAAATTATAAATGAGTTGAGTGAGAGAATGTTGCTGCCGCTATTACTGAGTATGCTACCTCTTTCTTCCTGGATTTGTGTGCATGTGGAGGATCAGGATGATGGTGCCGATGTCTTTAAATTCAGGAGAGTTTGTGTTTTCTCAGATAACACAGCAGCATTTCAGCAGCTCTGTGCGCTCACAACACAGGTGTCTCTGCGCCTCTCATCTGCGCTCTGAGGGTTTGGAAGCGGTGTGACGACCGCACAAGGGGAGCGGCTGTCATGACAGGGTTTAACTGAAATGAGTTAAGTTATTAATAAAATCAGAGAATTACATGTTGTGTTTTCTCTTATGAGCAGAAAATAACATTTAAAACACATTTACGCACACGCAGTATCGGCGTATATACGCTTGTATGCGGGAATCCAAATAGATTAGCTCTTTTGAGTTTAAATGATTTGATTACACATTTGAGCCATAAATGGATCTACCAGTTGTTTGGGAGCAAGTGTTGTGTTAAACGACAGACATTCTGACATAAACACACATTTACACTGTTGGTGTGGATGTTTGTTCTGTCGCAGAGGCTCTGTGTTAGTGATTCAGTTAGTCAATCCACAGCGTCAACGTTTCTGTGAAATCTGGCTTCATTCAGTGCCTGTCCATCGGTGTCGCCAGATCCTCCTCTCTAAAAATGTGCGTACGCATGGGTCAGAGTTGCCGTACCGGTGCTCACATTCTCACGTAAAGTTTGTCTTTATAAATCCCAACGTTTGCGTAAAAAGTGGCGCACACAAGTTTCAAGTCCCGTTTTGTGCATACGCAATGGTTATAAATGAGGCCCCAGGGCCGGAACGGAACTCGAACCCAGGACCTTCTTGCTATGAGGCAACAGTGTGCCACCATGCCGCTAAGTTCTCAACAGATAAGGAACATTGGCAGACTCTCCCTACACCTACACATAACTGAATCATGCTGGCACAGCTGTTACTCAACACACACCAGGAAATGTGACCACCTATGTTACCAGGAAATGTAATATTTTGTGTGGGGCTTGTGTATTGATCCCTCTCTTTCTAAACCTCGCTACACACACTTTGATGGCCATCTTCTTGCGCTACATACGAAGGTAACCACTGTGATAACTTGACTTTTTCAACATGGAGGGCATGGTGTCTGGCCCGGTTCTTGAAAGTATATTTTGACGATTAGTTTTGGCCGTCCTGAGCTCAGGGCTTAGACAGGCTCATGCTGTCATAGATGATTTGTAGCTAGAAGGGAAAGCAAGGCCACAAAAGATGCCATTACTGGGCCAAAGTGAGCCAAGAGTGCCCAGTGAAAAACTCTCCTTACACTCCACAACAATATAACCCATAACCCTGAGAGCTGCTGTCTGTCAACCACAAGGGTTTGGCTGCTTGCCTTCCAGCCACATAAGACTCTCAAACACACACACACACACACACACACATACATACACAATCCTACAAGAGATAAGCACAATGACTTGGCATTCACACGCAATGACAGAGGAAAAGGACGAGACGGGCAGACACACATCTTCCTTCAAATGCCACGAGGTGCTGCAAGGTTAAAATAAATGGATTGCTACAAGTTTGCAGGAAAAAGGACAGGAGGGTGAAGACAGGACGGTTCAATAGATGCGCTTTAATATCTCCCTCAAAGTTTTTTTAAAGCCAGAAGAAAAGTCCTACCAAGTTGCTGTGAAAGCCACTTTAACGGACTTACTGATGATTGCTGACCTCTGCTTCTTATCACAGTCACCTTGTTTGTTTCACTCACCTAAACTGTAAAAACAGGATTTAGTCTCCTGAATGGACTTCAACCATCTACTTGCTGCTGTCCAATAGCAGATCCTGACCTCTGAAATCCAACTTTCAGGGAGACAAGAGAAAAAAATTCCTCAGCTGGGGATCAATAAAGTATCACATTCTCTTCTGATGGGTCACAGCAGACAAAACACCAATCTCTCCTGATGATTGGACTCAGTCGTAGCTCCTAATCTGTGTCAACAAAGCTGGAGACCCTTAAAGGTCTACCTTTAAATCTACAGTCCTGACAAGTAGCTTCATATGTTCACACTGATTGCAGATTGGAGGCGTTTTGTAAATGTGTTTCGCTACATTTACCCTGTGCATGCTGGGATAGGCTCAAGCCCCTATGTGCCCCTGTGTGAGAACAGGCGAGTATAGAAAACGGGTGAGTGGAATTGGTGGACAGAGAGCTTTACGAGGGGAAATCATGCACTTCCACTTCCACCTTTACTTCCTTCCTTCCTGTGTAGCAGAGTGGGTAGGAAAGGGGAGAGGAAAGAGAAGGAAAAAGGAAGAAACTAAGGAGGGTGATCAGTTAGGTGGAGGTAGGGGGTGGAGCTAAACCAACACATTTTGAGCAGAGTGAAGGAGAACAAAGGGGAGAAGAAGGAGAAAGAAGTGAGAGCGATAGATGGCATTGAGAATCCAGTTTACTCTGATTTAACTATAAAGTAAACTAAGAAAAGTTGTTTAAGGAAAAACAAAACAGAGATTAAGTGATTTCCTGCGAGTTCCTGAACCTGAAATGTGTTTTTCTTGAACGGTGTGCGGCTCCCTGGAGCAGGTTTGATAAATTTACTCTTTTATCGTCACACTCTGCTTGGACATAGCAAAAGAACTGTCCTTTCTCTCTGGATTCTATTTCTCAAACTGGAAAACCATTTTGCACTCTCTCTGCTTCACAACCCTCCCTAACTCTCCACCTCCCAAACTCCTCACCTGGATCCTTAAAACTGCTTCCCATTATCCGAAAACCGGCCTCCCAATAACAATTCTCAGACCTGGACCATCCTCTGCCTTTTCCCCCCATTTATCCCCCCTTCCCTAAAGAACTCATCATTTCCATAGACCATCTTGAACCATACACCC
>OMOW01108881.1:0-17659 GCA_900312555.1 Lamprogrammus exutus
GGCTGGGGTGGAGTGCGGTCGCCAGGGTTGAGGTTCCTGACAACCCAGTGTGTTCATCATCCTGGTGGGAGGGGTGGAGTGTGGGATCATCTGCCGGGGGATTGGTGAGTGAAGAGTTGTGTGGAATTGGGTCAGTAGGAATCCTGGACCGGATTTCAGTATTGACTGGTTGTTGGAGAGGGTCTGATGTGGGGACCTGGAAGGATGGGAGGGATGTGTCCATGGGTGAGGTGTCTGTTCATCATCTGATCATGTCCTGTTGTTTCTGGGTGATGGGTGGATGGGTGGGCCCTGAAGCTTGGCGGGAGTCTTGAGGGAGTCCTGAAGAGTAGGGGGCTTGTTGGGGATGCTGGTGTGGGGATGGGAGTGTTGTTGATAGGGCGCAGCGGTCGGTGATAATGGTTTGGGGAGATTCAGACTAGGGGGAGGGGAACCAGCGGTTGTTGGGAAGCTGTGTGTGTCTGTTGTCTGCTCTTCCTGCAAGTGTTGAGTATGTTGGGGTGGTTGGTGTGTTGAGGTCTGTTCGGACGGTAGGGGGAGAAGCGGGTAATGTTCCAGGGTGTAGGGTGGGGGTCAGGGGTTGTTCTGAGTCGCAGCTGGGATGTGGGTGGCCGAGACCTGTCCTCTATTAGGAGGAGAAGCAGTGGAAAGGAGTGGCAGAGGTGGTGTGGGGTGTGATGCGTTATCAGTGTGTGTAGGTATGAGTAAGTGCTCAACTGTTTGTAGTGTTGTGAGTGAGAGTCATTCTCCATATCTCTTATGTGCCCAGTGGTTTGCTTCCGTGGTTCTGAAATGAGGTGGGGTTGTATGGTTGTGTGTCATGTTTGACGGAATCTAGGGAGGTGTTGTAGTGTGTCTGAAGAATCGTCATATTGTTATCCATCCAGTTATGTGTGTTGTTGGTTACAAATAGCTGGGATTGGTTGGTGGGGCATGCTGGTTTGATGAATGTTGTGAGTTTGTGTACCTGTTTCATCATGCCGGTGGGAAATGTTGTTGGTGGTAATTGCTCTGTCAATGATATTTTTTATGGTGAACGACTTGAATGATCTTGATGTAATGTTTTGCTGTCTGTCTGGTTGAGTCATCTGAGATCTGTGAGCGACCTGCTGGGGGGTTGTAGGTGGGTTGTGAGGGTTTATGTGTTAGGATGTGTGGCGGCCGAGGGACCACTCTCCTAGGGGGAAATAAATGTTGTTGTGGTGGAGTTGATCTGATAGAATGGTGTGTGTTGGGACATGTGTGTGGTGTTTGAATGGTGTATCTTAGGGATGGTGTTTGAGTGCGATGTCTTGGTTGTGTTATGTTGGGAGGATGTGTGGTAATATGCATCAGTGATGGTGTGGGCAAGAGTGGTGGTCTGGGTGCTCTGTATGTGTGGGGGTGTGGATGACGAACACTGGTGGTTACACTGTACTTTGGAAACATTTTATGACAAAGTGTGGTGGGATCTTACCTTAAAAGGACACAGCTGGATCTTGCAGAGGTGGTTGTAGGGCTGTGGTTTTGGCTCCAACACGAGACAGCCGGGTTTGGATCCTCCAGAGGTGGTTATACTGTTCAGAATTAGCTATTTTTGTTGTAGTCCAGTGGTAGAAAATGTCTAGGGTTGAGATAGTGATAGATTAGTCCAAGTTCTTATTGCGATCCATGAAGTCCGACTAAAGTCCTCAACGTGTTTGGCAGTTGAAATTGGCAGAGCCGACTACAGTTTGTTAAAAATGAGCCAATGTTATTTAAAACACTGTTAAAATGGTCCACAAGCACAGTAAAACCACAGTATTTAAAAGCACTAGGGTGTAAAATAAGAAATGAATATAAAGATCAAGTAGAAATAACGAATAAATAAAGTTCTAATGAATAAATAAAAGTCTTGACGTTTCGCAGCACTACTGCTTCATCAGAGGCAAAGTGCCTCATGACTTTATTATATCGTTGTATAGCCTGTTTCACACAAAGATTGCGGAATATTGGCAGAAAAAACATTAGGGCAACTATCCCAGCATTGTAGGAGTTGATTTATTCCCCGTGCCAGACCTTTCCCAGGTATTTTGCTTGCATTTACATACATTCATCAAACCTCAAAGTTGCACAAGATAATGCACTATACACTCTGAACCACACGACCAGAGGAACAGAAGTGGTGGTGGTGGTGAGGTTTGTGTGGAGTGCTGGAGAGCTTCTTAAGCTGATATACCTGTGGATTCTTTGTCTACCAGGCAGAGTGGAGACACGAGCCATCCAACATTCCCCCGGGGTGGCCCACTGATGGCTGCATAGACATCAGAGACTTTGGCCTTCGCTACCGCCAGGATCTGGATCTCGCCATCCACCACATCAGCATCTGCATTAAAGGAGGAGAGAAGGTCAGCATGCTTCAATCACTACACTCTTGAGGACAGTGGATTAGAACCAAGCTGAACCATAGTCAAGCAATGGGCCATGTTAAAACGTGACCTTTCCTCACACGTCGCTGAGTGTAAATGATATAAATGAGATATAAAAATTTAAAATCTTTTATTCACAAAATTGAAACCCAAATGTTTGCGTTTGCAGTTTATCTGTCCTGATATATGCATGTGTGTGTCCATGACCTGTGTTCTGGAAAATTAGGTGGGTATTGTGGGGCGAACAGGAGCAGGGAAGTCATCTCTAACGCTTGGGCTTTTCCGGATCATTGAGGCGGCTGAGGGCCACATCTTCATTGATGGGCTGGACATCGCTCAGCTGGGCCTCCATGAGCTACGCTCCAGAATCACAATTATACCACAGGTCAGTAAAGAGAGAATGCAGAAGAACACATTGACAACCAATGATCCAGTGATCTGCTTGAAATGAGCCCTTAGTCTCACTGAAAAAAATCTACTGTAGCTATGAGCCACTTCCCCAGTTCATCAGTGTTTCGCTAAAGTGATAAAAGCCTTGTCCCATTTCATGGGCATTCCATACTGAACAAATAACAATTGGCCAGCAAAGTTGTGCAAATCCAAAATTTCCTCTGTCTCTTAGAAATCCAGCCACCACCAAGTCCTTGTTTGATCTAGCAGTATAAAGATGCATGGATTTTTAAAGGTGATGATTAAACAGCATTTATCTGAAAAGTTAAAATCAATAATAATCAATTATTTTGAGCAAAATCAAACAATTAAAAATACTCAAAGCTTATTTCTCCTTAAAACATACTCCAACTTCTAGGTTGTATGCTATTATATCCTTTGTACTCCACTAATAGTGTGTAATTAAGTTATCATGGTTATATTTGTAAATTCAGCAAAGCAAAAAAAAACCATTTGTGTTCAATTCATCGTAATCTAATCTAATCTCCTTGGGGCCAAAGATTTACAACTCTACTTGTATCCTTTTTGGCCTTAACATCACAAAATCACAAATAGTAATCGCACTTTTGGTATGAACTCCACCTCATGAGCATGTATCTAATTTGGGTCCTGAGTCAGTATCATGATAAGTCCGGTATGACGTATGACACACAAATCCATGTTCTTTCATCTCTTCAGGACCCGGTGCTGTTTTCAGGCTCTCTGAGGATGAACTTGGATCCCTTTGACAGCTACTCTGATGAGGAAGTATGGAGGGCTCTTGAACTGTCCCATCTGAAAAACTTTGTGTCCAGCCTGCCAGACAAACTCAGCCATGAGTGTAGTGAAGGAGGAGAGAACCTCAGGTATGACCATCTCCTGCTTTAAAACCCCATAAAGCATGGTCACAGAGATTGTGATTGTGAAAGATGTACATCACAACTTTAACACCATCGACATCAGCGATGCAATTTACTGAATTAAGTGTCAGACCACCTTAAAAATCATTAATAATAATCGACTAACCATTAACACCTCTTCAATAGGTGGTAGGGAGAGTGGGGAAGCAGAGGGTTTCTATAGACTACAGTGTGATTTACAATCCCAAGTTTTTTAATGGTAAGAGGCGTGTCACTGCTGCAATTGTCCGTTTTAAGTCTTTACATGACAAAAGCCCATAATGATCCTGTTAACTATCCAGAAATAATTGTGCTTTTTTTTTCTATAATGATTCTTTGTCTCTGGTGACAGTCTGGCCCAGTGAACACATGTGGTGATTGTACAATAGCAGGAGACAAGGCCGTCACCTGTTGCCAGGGTAACCTGGATGTTTTAGGATGAGGAAACGAGCAATTGGTGCAGTGGCTGTCCTGAGGGACTTTTGAGAGCTATGTTTTATTTGTCATGTGAATTTTCAAGGAACTGAGTGAAATGTTTCCAGTGTCCTCATGTCTCTGGCATCAACATGAAAACTGCATAGAATCTGTGATGATGTGAATGAGAGCACTAATTGTTGAATGTTCTGTAGCAAACTGGTGGTACAAATTTTAAAAGACCCATATTTTGCTCTATGTTAACAAGTTAGTATAGTTTCCTTAGGTCAGTATATAGATTTTGTGAAGTTGTTGACAAAAACCCTGCTGTTGTGCAGTGTTTCCAGCCCCTCAGTCTTGTCATTTTCCAGAATAAGCTGTTTTGGGAGGGAGTCGACAGTATGCAAATTAGCTCTGATTGGTTGTCTATAAATCGCTGCTGCTGTCTGAAAGTTACACTCACAGAAACATGGTGTTCAAGCACCCACCAGAGTAATAGTCTATACTGGCACACTTTTCTTTATTGCTGGTTGCTGTTTTTTCCAGACTGGAAGACATTTCAAAAACAGTTGTGGGCTTGTTATTTAATGGGTTTTTATGCACAACACAATAAAAAATGAATTTTCAAACTGTCCCAGACAGTTGTGAGTTAAGGTAGAATTTAGTAAATTGTAACGCAAATATTTTGCTCTGATCCAAAACCACTTGTTGAAACCACAACAGTGAGGTTCCTGCAGTATTCAGAGGGTTTTATCATTTAGTATTTTCTGGGTTGTTGCAGACAAGGATGACCGACTTATGTGCAGAAGGGCAAGGAAAAACAATTTTGTGTAATATGGCTTTAAATTAAATGGCAGATCTGACAACTGCATCATTTTTTGTATTTCAATTCCAGTTTTCCACAAAACATAGTTGATGTGTGTGTTTCCACGTTATATAAATAAGATTAGCTTTTTTCATGTTCATGCACTCCACACAAGCCTCTTATTCTGTGATATTAAAATCAGAAGTCAACATGGAGTGGGCTTTCCACAATTAAGCCTAAAATTAATCATGTCAATGTTACTAAAACTGTTGATAAAAGAGCTGAGTGAAGTAACTATAAATGTTGTTCCAATATTTCGTCCATCTGATCAAAAAAACTAAATCTCGTATTCTGTTCGCTATCAGCGCCTCTGCTGCACAGCTCTCTTATGTACCTTTGCTTGAGTATTTTCATTTGAAACGTAAGACTTGCCATGGTTTGTCAAACCCTGTGGCAAGCAAATCTTGATCTTGCTGGATGAAGCCCTTATTGGTTATCATTGTCTGAAAAAAATGTATACTGTATTTGAGAAGGAGCTGTAACTAGGATAGACTTGATCATTACAAAACAGAGACCAGCATGAATCTGAGTCTAGAAAAACTCACCATTTGGTGCTCTTGTGCTTGTGCATCTTGTGTTTGTGTTAGTGTTGGTCAGCGGCAGCTGCTGTGCTTGGCCCGAGCTCTGCTCAGAAAGACAAAGATCCTCGTCCTAGATGAAGCCACAGCAGCTGTAGACATGGAGACAGACAATCTGATCCAGTCCACCATCCGAATTCAATTTGAGGACTGCACTGTCCTGACTATCGCCCATCGTCTCAACACCATCATGGACTATGACAGGTACAATTTTCACCACACAGGCAATAGAATGATTCCTGTGCTAATTGTAGATTGATACAGCACTTTAACTACTAATTGTTCCACACTAAAACAACAAACCAACAAAATAAGCTATGTACAGGTATCATTATTTGCACCAGTTTTAGTATTTATACTACAGCAACAAATGTGATGAGTGGTGTCTTGCTGTAGGGTCCTGGTGTTGGACAGAGGACAGATGGCAGAGTTTGACTCGCCATCCAGTCTTCTCACTCAGAGAGGAGCCTTTTACAAGATGGCCAAGGACTCTGGGCTGGTCTGAAACTCTGAGGAGGACTGATGAGAAAGAAGTTGGATTGACCTGCTCCATCCCAAACTTGAGTCGTTTATTTGTCTACATAAATTATATACATTCAGCCAATGTCAGCCTTGATCTCCTTTTAAATTTGGGAAGTTTAACTTTTCCACAGACAGACGTTTGCATTCCCGAAAAGGTTTCAGGCTGTGGCCTCACTGTTGGATGGGATCAAGCTTGTTACAAGACAAGGCTGTTGTCATAAAGTAAGGACACACTTGGTATGAAGGAGTACACTCTACCACAAAATCCAGATGTCTGGTTTGTTGGTCATTGTCAATACTGTGTAATATTTTATTATCTCTGCTGTAGAGCTAGGTTGTTGTTGTTTTAGTTTAAAGTTGAGCACAACAAAATGTTTGCGAAAATCTCTAGGTTTCTCTCACCTCCTGAAGGCTGAAAGTTATACAAAACCTGTATTTCTTTTTAACCAATTTTGCCATTTGCGCAAAGGAGGGCTTGAAACTTGCGTACGGCACATTCTACGCAAACATTGGGATTTATAAAAACAAAATTTATGTGAGAATGCGCTCGTCACTCCATTTCCAAACCCTCAGAGTGCAGAGGAGAGATGCACAAACATCCGTGGTGTGAGCGCACAGAGCTGCTGAAATAATGCTGTGTTATGTGAGAAAACACATTCTCTCCTAAATCTTAAGAGATCAGGACCATCATCATGCCCGGCTGGTGAACCTGGCATTGACCGTGTGCTAAGTGAAGCAGTTCCTGCAAACACAAAGCGACACAGTTCAAGCAATTTACAGTGTTAACAATGAATTAAAACAAATAAGTATGGCACTTGAATATGCTCAGCAATAAAAAACATCTCTAAATAATGCTGCATCTTTAAAAAGGTAACAACATTTTTAAAGACGCAATATAACTTATTCTTGGATTTTTGTGGCTGCTTGTCTTATTTCCCTCATGGTGGATCTTGATGATGGTCCCGATCTCTTTAGATTCAGAAGAGTTTATGTTTTCTCACATAACACAGCAGCATTTCAGCAGCTCTGTGTTGCATACATTGCGGGTGTCTCTGCGCTTCCCATCTGCGCTCTTAGGGTTTGGAAACAGAGTGAGGAGCGCATGAGGGGAGCTAATGTCATTACAGGATTTAACTGAGACAATCTGTATGTAATCATTGAATAAATCAGAGATTCAAATGTTGTGATTCTCTGAGGAGCAGAAAATGTGCCTGTTATTTCATAGCACCTTTCGTGCTAGTATTGGCATATAAACACCAATAAGCAGGAAAAACTACAGACATTCTGACATGAACACGTGTACATTGAAACTGTCTGTGTGGATGTTTGTTGTGTCATAATGGCTCTGTTAGAATTGTGGATTTGACGCAGTGGAATGATGGTGTGAGAAGAATCACTTTGAAATCAGGTTTCATTACTGCATTCTCCTCAGTGTCGCCAGATCCTCTTGTCTCCAAAATGTGCGCACGGATGGGTCAGATTTTCTGTACCGGTGCACAAATTCTCACGTAAAGTTTGTTTTTATATATCCCAACATTTACGTAGAAAGTGGCATATGCAAGTTTCAAGCCCCGTTTTGTGCACACTTAAGGCTTATAAATGAGGCCCCAGGTCTGTAGGCCTTTGAATGAAAGTAATGAAATGAAAGAAAAACCCTGTGCTATCATTGGGTCGTGAACACCACAATAAAAGCAAAACATGGCTTGTGGATTCCCAAGTAGAACTGTGTTATGCTATAATGATGGTAATGCCTTGTAAAATCAACTTTCTATGCTCACTGTTTTTGCTCACAATGCCTGCATGTATCTCCATAACATTCTCTCAGCTACTTCATGCAAAAAATAGATGTTTCAGGGTAAAATGTCATTGGAAAACACTTTGAGGCAATTGTGAACGTATTTGTATCTGAATAAACTTCAAGTAGAGTAGCTTTCAGAGGCTTTTCAACGAATTTAGCACAGGCTTCCACAAGGGTACATTGAAAGGCCTATGGATCTGGTAAGTTAATGCCAAATATCTACAGAATGATGTAACTTACAAAAACACAATGTCAGTGACCTAGTATCGATGTAAATGACCTGAAAATCATGAAATTTTGTAAAATCACCTGAGTATCTCTTTAAAAAGTGGCTGTAAAAAGTTTGTACTTCCAGTTCCCTCTTTGCCCAAGGGGGCACTCTAAAAACATCCATACAAACTTCTCAAACCACTCCTGCAGTGGCAAGTCTTCCGTTTCAAATGGAAAGCACTCGAGCGAAGGTACAGATGAAATATTGGCATATAGTTACTTCACTCACCTCTGTTATCAACAGTTCAGGTAACTTTGATATGGTTAATTTTTGGCTGAATGGTCACAAAATGTCACTGATGTAATCATTATTAATTCCCAGAGAGCTACTAGATGGTGCTCCGTGGTCACATCTGATCTTAATGTTGTGGGATGAGAAAAGCAAGCCTTATTCACATTACTTAATTTAATGGAAACATTGATATTAGAAGCTTGTCAACTTTTAAAAAATTTGTCTGTTGCAAAAAAATGGAACGGAAGCATGGGTAGTAGTGAGTAAGCTACTGTATGAAGCGTGGTTCACACACACCTGGTCACAAGCTATTGTGTGTGTTCATGTTTGTGATAGTAGAGATGGGGGAGAGGAGATTTTCTCTGCAGGAGAGTGCAGAGAGGTTTCTGTGGATGAATCCTTAGGATTGTGAAAGTGTACCTCCATTGGAATCTACCTGAATTCCTGTTGAATAAAGCTGCTTTTCTCTACCAATGAAGAGTTTTAGCGCTGTGCTCCAAACATGCTTCATGCAGTATGTTTCATACTCAAATTGATTTTGGGTGGAGTGTCACTTTAATGCCAGTCTATCTGATGACATACAAATGCACACTATCCAGAAACTATTTATAGATTCATCCACTTCATCTCAAGCGCATTTGGTTTCATTTGTAGGTGTACCATAGCGTTCAATTAATCTGTTCATACCAGCTGATTGGGGTAGAAATAAATGCTTTGCAGAGTTCTGATTGCATAAACAGAACTCATTATCTTCAAAGCGGCCAAATTACACAAAAGCTTTTTTCCTTGCCATTCTGCACGCAAGTCGGTTGTTCTTGAAAATGTGAAATGATAAAACCTGCTGGATACAGAGGGACACTCGTCTTTGTGAAAATGTTGGTTCAAACGAGCAGTTTTGGTTTCAGTAAGTTTGAGGCTTTATAGGCTTTACCTGCTCAGACACCAGCATGTGTTATTATGCCTGCTGTCTTCAGTATGGAACTGATAATGGATGCAGAATTACATACTTTAGGTTTGATGAATCTATTGAGGTTGTGTGCTGTTGTTAAATTTTGATTCATTTGAAAGGACAATCTACATTTCATTCCTTGTTATGGTGCATCCATGCCCTCATTCATTATTTTCTTTCATTAAAAACTTATTTGATCCTCTTGCGGTATTAAGTTGAATTTCTTAGCGTTACTGTTTTAGGATAGTTACTGATGTTTCACTGAATAAATGGTTTAACAGATTTTGCTGTTTTGTTAAAAGTCAAAAGTTGATAAATGACTTAAAGGCATTATTTACTAGCAACTCCTGCAGTGACTTATAGATGTGAGAATGCTCAGAGCTGATGTTTTCCAGGCTGGTGTGACTGCATTGCTGACTATTATTTTATTTATGTAAACATGTTCTATTTATTAGTTATTCATTTCTATTTGTTTATTTTTTGTGGTAGTCGTTGTTTGGCTGGAGCACATGTTTGACATAAGGATGAACATGCACGTCATGCCAGAGTTCATTCATGTATTATCTGCTGCTACAGATTGCTGCATTGATGGAAAACTAACAATGTGTCCTCCACCACATTTAAAAAGCCAAAGTATACATTTTTGTTTTTTAGAGCATTGGCCTTCATAGATGAAGGGCATCAAAGTGCAGGACAAAATGGCAGAGCAGAACTAATCACTGGTACAAGACATTAGTACACAGTCACAGACAAAAACTACAGCATTTAGGAAGCAGCATTTCATTGTGTTAAAGTTAGTCAGAAACATGTTACAGAAAGTCGTAAACAACATACACCTCATCCCAGCTTCTCAAATGGGCTTTTCAACTCTCAGACTGTGATCAGAAGTATGTTATAAGCTTTAGTCACTTTTTGCACCACATCGGTACTGTTGTACTGCACATGTAGGTGTAGTTGTGGGTTCTGTTTTTTTCAGCCAGTTGCTGCTGCAGATACTTTCACTCCCGTCTGCATGGTCAGGTTTTAGGTGTTTTGATTGATCTTGTACAAATGAATGATATTTGGGTTGTGTCCCTGTGAACATGATTGTAAACCAGAGATTGAATAAAGAATATACTCTTACTGTGACACAGTCATCATTTCTGAGATAATAGTTTCAGAATATATTCTCGTCAATAGATTAATTGATAGGCTAGAACACAAAAATACAATAACCATGAGATGGTCAGTCAGTGCCATGGAGATCTGTGTGTGCAGATGCCTTTATTTTTCATTTACACAAGTTCATGTAACTACACATGGTTCGTTTTAGCAGTAGTGCAATAGTAGCAGTACAATATATGAATAAAATTAAGATTTAGAAGTATCAAAATGATCTGAGCTGCAGATTAGCTTAAAGGTCAGATGCAGCAGGTGTGAACTCATAACCATGACTAACTAATAAGACTGGTACCTGAAATGACTTTACTTGTACTCTCTGGGGTTGCTCCACAGGGTAAATATATGCAGATTTGTGTCAAAAATGTGTTCTTTATTACTGAACGAGGAACCAGAGACATATTTCCGTAGATCTGGAGAGAAATAGGTATCAGACTTCAATATTGCAACAGATGGAAGAACTTTGGTTTGACCAGGGTCAGTACAGTTTGTCTGCCACAATTAGAGCAAGTGCAGATTGGTCCATTACCTGGGATGCACAGAAGCGGTACAAAGGTATGCATGCACACACTCAAATGGAAAATGCACTCATCCACTCTCCCTGTCCGTGTTGCAATATGAAAGATGTGTAAACTTACAGATAATTAAATAATGAAAATCTGCATATTTGTAGAGCAGCATGTAATTCCTTATCTTATCTGAATGCATGAAAATCCCCAACATCGGAGATACAAGGAGGAAATTTAATTTAAAACTTATGGTAACAACACAGTTGGGTGCTAAATATGCACCATGCTAATTTCAGCCAAGTTAAGTACAAGCATGCATGCTACACTGAGACTGAGCACAGTACTTTATAGAATGACTATGGAAAGTTCGTGACAGCCACATAGTTTAAAAAAAAAAAAAAAAAAAAAATCTAAATTCCCTAGATTTCAATTGTTGTCATTTGATGCAGAAAGTTCCAATGTCATCTGACATATCACCATGCTTGGGGCGCTCCAAGTACCACTAGTGGTACACATGCCACAGTTTGAAAACCATTGTCCTAAATAATATGCTCATATGCAAGATAGAAAATCTGCCTGATGAATTTGTAGTGGCTGTATGCTGTATGTGACTGTAGACATATTTACTTGAACTAGAGGGAACAGAGTGCATAATGCATACCACTGCCAAGACCCAACAGACCTCCAATTATGGCGCTATCTCTCAATAGATTGGCGACTAGCGAATAGCATCATCCCCCACCCTGTTCCCTGCTGGCAAACCAACAAAATGAATGTTATCTTAATCTGGCCTCCATGGTGGAGGTAAAGTTAAGAAAGCAAACAAAAATAACTGAACTTTATCAAGTTGTAACGCACAATCTGAGTAGCCTATAGCAAGTTATAATACTGTATATTAAACACAACAAAGTACCATATTTAGATGTATAAGATTTTGAAAAGTTCTGGCTACAATATTAGCATTTGAACATTAAACAAAATCAACACACATTCTACATTTGAATGAATGACATGTAGTGCAAAACAGCAAAAAGTGCACGTCAATATGCACACTAACAATATCATGATCTGTGTAGTAAAGACTGATATATAGGGATGACAGAAAGTAATAATTATCAGCTTGTACCCTGACCTTGATAACCTCCCTCTACAATCTAAAACCATTTCGTTTCTATCATTAGAAGTTCATGTGCAATCAGAGAAAACCAAATTTTCCATAATGGCAGATATTCCGGATTTAGTCCCATTTATCCTGAAGAGTAAAAATATATATTTTTCACGATTCTGAATATCTTAGTGGTAGCATACCTTAGTCGTAACTGAGAATGAAATTGCAATCTGACTGCATACCTGGCCTATGTTGCACATAATCTTCTGGATGTAGTAATTTAAGCTATCAAAATGGTTTGCACCTTACTGAATCAGCATCATCTTGGGGGGGGGGGAGTATAACGGACCCACGTGAATGAGAAAACAACTGCGTTTCCCATCATCCCTTGCGGCTTGGTTTCAAGGAAAGGAAAATGGCGGCGATTGATGGAATGAAGCTTTTGTTGCGCTTTTAAAAGTGATAATCGTTTTAATTTGATATTTGAAGTTGATTTTGTGGGTTAAAAGAGATATCGGTAAATGCGCGACAGATCTGGGATTGGACATCCACGGACTTCAGGTAAGTCAATAAGACGAAGTTGCTGTTAGCTAGCTGTTAGTGTGAGCTAAAGCATCTAGCTAGCTGATAGCTGCTGTCTTTAAATGTTAACAGAATGTGGCTTTTCACACGTCGAACCCCACAGAATGCTCAAATAACGAAACAAGCAGTGTGTACGGAACTGAACACATCAGTTCAGAGCAATTTATGTGTAGGTTAACATTGGCTAACATTACATGGTCGTGCAGTAATTAATCGTCCCCGTTCGACAGTATTTTAACAATCAAGTATTAAACATATTAACGAGATAGCTACTGGCTTTGAATTCGTTCAGAACACACAGTCCGAGGAACAAATTTCTATTCAAGAGAAAATGCAATAAATAACAGACAAACCCAAAATGGGATTTTCACCGTTATACATACATACTGTATGTGTCTGCACTTAAAGGGAGCGCTTAACGCGCCTGTAAACGGTTTGATTTATGGATGGCAAAGAGAAAAACATGGATTGTTGATGTCAGATGATATTAGAAGCTCGTTACTGCTGCTCAGTTGCATGAACAGGGAGGATAGCATGTATGGTTACAGCTAAGCTTAGACTGTGGCAGTTCTGTTGTTCCGTATGCTGGATCATCAATAAGAAGGTCTCGTTTTCAAGCGAATGCCTCTGTGTACATAGTAGTCCTGTCGTGTTTGTCCCTCCGTAAAGCTCTTATCCAGCTGTTGAATTACATTGCACATACTTAAGTAACACTTGTATCAAGGACGTAGCCTGCCTTGGCACTCGCGGAAAAAATGCAGTAAAATGCTTAAAACAATAATGCCATAAACCGTTTTTATTTATACAGTACCTTCTCACAAATTGCAGTAAACTCTTAAATTAATATTTGGAGTGAGAGCATCAGTCCTCATAGGTACACTTTCACACAGTTTTTCCAAGTGATTTGGCTGGTAGGTTGTTCCAAGCATTTTGGAGAATCTGCCACAGTTCTTCTATAGACTTTGGTTGTCTCATCTGCTTCTGTCTCTGCATGTAATCCCAAACTGGCTCAATGATGTTGAGGCCCCTGGTAAACCCATCTACCATCCGGAGAAGTCAGATGTGGTCTTAATGGAAGACTTGAGCCCAAAAAGGCATTCCTCAGGCGTAAAAACAAAGCTAACCGACTCAACTATGCACCAAAACACAAGAACTGGAGTGCAGAGCAATAGCAGCTGGTGCTCTGGGTTGATGAGTCCAAATTAGACATTTTTGGCTCTAACAGAAGGGGATTTGTTTGCCAAAGGGCAGGAGAGTGCTACAGGGTTTGCAGGCAACTTTGAAGCATGGTGGATGTTCTTTGCAGGGTTTAGGCTGCATATCAACAAATGGAGTTGTGGATTTGGCCAAAATTTGTGATAACATCAATGCATTAAAGTAAAGGCAGAATGTTATCCATCACGCAATACCATCAGGGAGGCTTCTCATTGGTCCCAATTTCATTCCGCAGCATGAAGAACTGTGACAGTTTCTCCAAGATGCTTGGAACAACCTACCAGCCGAATAACTTAAAAAACTGAAAGCGTACCTAAGAGTATTAATGCTTTTCTAAAGGCAAAGGGTGGTCGGTCCCAACTTTTTTGTAATGTGTTGCAGGCATCAAATTTGTGTGTATATTTACAAAAAATGAATAAAGCTGATCACTTAAAACATTAATTATCTTTTATTTGTACTGTTTTCAATTTATTATAGTTAAAAGAGAATTTTCAAATCACTGCTTTCTGTTTTTTATTTGCATTTTACACACTGTCAACTTTTTTGGAATTGGGGTTTGTACAACATTCCAAACTATCACTTTAATTATTAAAATATAAACAGGACAGATCAACATGGATCTTCAACATTTTAGTCTATATCAGTCTATATATTATACTTGACAAAAGTCTATGGAGTAGATAATGCAGAGAAGCGCTGCTCGATTTAATTTTAATTCAATTAATCATGCAGGCCTGTCCAATGGCAGGGGAAACGTTGCTCTTAAACCATCTTCACCTTCTAGCAGTGTCCTCAAATTTCATTGACAATGGTTGGCTCTGTGGTCTCAGTGATTCAAATTTGACTATTATTGTAAAGTGAATGTGTCCTGTCCTTTATTCTAGGATTATTCCTGCATTCCACCTGTGTGGTCTTGTGATTCTCAGTTCCACGTCCCTTGTTTCCTTGTCCTGCCTTACTGACATTGATATCACCACTCTCCCTTAGCCCATGGACTTGACTTCAGCCTCAGGCTTCAAAAGGAGGCCTGCTGCTTCCTCTAACCCCTGTGAAGTTACAGAGATTACCAGGAGCCTTCATCCCTGTTCTGCTTCCTTGTCTTCCTCATCTCCTTCATCTGAGCCCTCGTCTCCCTTGTCTTCATCTTCCTCTGTCTGCGCTAATGCATCAGTTCAACGTAACCATGTGAAAGGTGATGCCCAGAGGATGGGCGTTGCCAGGGTGTCCTCCACGTCTGCCTGTCTAGCAGTACCATCTTTCTCCAAACCAGCACCCAACACCATCATTTCTAATTCCTTCTCTGACACTTCAGTGCAGCCAGACGTGGATGCTCAACAAGCAGACAGAGAGAAGGACATGTATGATCCCTTCTATCCCACGGAGGGAGACAGGGAGGGAAAGATGGAGGAGGAGGATGAGAAGGAAGGAGAGAAGTATGACCCCTTTGACCCCACTGGCTCTCCAGCCTCAGATTTTGGAGAGGGCAGTGGCAAAGTGAGATTTCTTAAGAGAAAGCCTGAGAGACAAGATGATGAGGACAAAGTGGAACCCCCTCCAGATTCCACGGACACACTGTCTGTCCTGCCAGCTACTTCCCTCACCACTCAACTCCCTCTAAGGAGGAGAGTAGACTGCAGCACCACCAGAACCAGAGAGCATAGGGAGAGCATTGACTCTGATGACTCAGAGATAGAGGAGGGGGAGATAGTTGGAGCTGTTGATAAGGATGGAAGCAATAAAAAAGCTGTTGAAGAAATTATTCCTTTGAATTCTCCCAGCACATCTTTCTTTGGCCCAAAGACAGAGCGCATCCTCAGGGTACTGGATGGGGATAACTTTGTGTCAGTACGGGCTGAGGGCAACTGGGAAGCTGAAAGGGACACTGAGGATGAACCTGAGGTTGGGGTGGAGGACCTGAGAAGGAAGCTAGTCAACAGGCGTAAAGAAAGATACCTCTCCTTTCCTGCCTCCACTCCCCTCTCTCCTCAGCCCCTACCACCTCCCTCCCAGCCTCCCTCTTGTCCACCCTCTTCCCCAGTTAATAGCTCTGTAGAGCAAAGCACCAAGGGCTGCAAATCCTCCAAGAGTTCGAAAGACTGTGACCGACGCAAGGGCAAGGATAGGAAAGCAGGGGAAAGGGAGGAGAGGAGAAAGAAGAGAAGGAAGGAAAAAGAGGGGGGCCTTGAGAAAAGTAGAGAAAAGGAACACGGGCATAAAATTGGAAAAGAGGTTAAAGGTAGGAGGAGCAGCAGAAGCAGTAGCCGGAAGCGAAAGAAAAGACAGCACAGCAGCCCAGAGGCCTCTCGATCCCACAACTCCAATGGAAAAGATGTCCGTATTGCATTCCTATCTGAAGAATGCGACAAAGAAAGGGAACGAGATAAAGACAAAAACAAAAATAGGAACCAAGATAGAGATAGGGACAGAGATAGAAATAGAGATGGGGAAAGAGAGAAAGACAGGGCTAGAGATAAAGACAGAGAAAAAAATCTTATTGGTAGCCATAGAAGGGATGAAAGCGAGAGAGACTCAAACAGTAGAAAGAAGGATAGGGACAGGGGGACGGGACAGCATTCAAGTAGCAGGGAACGAGGTAGTTCAAGGAGATCCAAAAGAAGCGGAGAAAAGAGGGTGGGCGATAGAGAAAGGGAGCAGGAACGTGAACGGCGACTGGATGGACGCCCTGTTGTCCCGCCGTCTATCCAAGATCTCAATGGTTCTGACCTCTTTGCCATAAAGCGAACCATCACAGTCACCACTACCACCACTACCACCACTGTACCTGGTTCTCCAAGACTTGCCCCAACCTCCCCAGTTAGGTCCATGCGGGACTCTGACAAGCCCCACAAGAGGTTGAAGAGAAAGTGGCACTCAGTTGGAGGGGAGGAGGACAGGGGAAGTTGTCGTAGCCAATCACAGTCCCTCTCCTCACCAAGGTATCGTAGCTATGAGTCTGATCACTATTCAGACAAATTGGAGATAGATATGCTATCTTTGGATGGCGAGGCTTTGGACTCAGACTACCCATCTTTGGAGGACACACCACCTCCCGTCATGCCCCCAGAACCCCCCATCCACAGCCATAAAACTAAAAGTGTCCCCAAAACTGAACGATATCACCCCAAAAAGAAGTCTCGCTCATTAAAAAAAATTGGCCAATCTGAATCATCTTCTATCAGAACAAAAAGCAAATGCTTCTCCTCGCCAACAGGCACTTCAGGAGTTGCCCCCAACTCATCTGCTCTCCCCCCAACAAAACGCAACAGGAAGCTAGGAAAGGACAAAGACCGTGAAAAGGGTAGTAGAAAAGAGGTAGGTCACTCTGGCAAATCCAAGAAAGAGAGTGGTGGCAGCCGTAAAGGTAAGCTTCAGTCCAAAGTGTCAGTATTTGTCCGTGAGGGTGTCAGCAGCACCACAGGAACTTCAGTTGGCTCAGGGAAGTTGGGCATGGAGCTCTTAGGGCCAGGAGGTACAGCGGGGGGTGCTGGGAGCTCTGTTGTGGGTGGCTCTATTGCAGTAGTGTTCTGCAGGGACAATGAGAGCCGGTCACCATTCCTTAAACCTTGCTCAGAGCCACTATCACTGAGCAGCAGGGGTAAAGATATGGCCAGTATAAGCAAGTGCAGCAGTCTGGCTGCACCTCTGTCCTCCTTAACCAGTCCTGCAGGATTAAAATCCAAGAAAGCAAAGCCCAGCTCTGTTACATCCACCTCCGCCTCTGCGTCCTCCCCCTCATCATCTCTG
>OMOW01108882.1:0-10101 GCA_900312555.1 Lamprogrammus exutus
TTTGAATGATACGGCGACCACCGAGATCTACACTCTTTCCCTACACGACGCTCTTCCGATCTATGGCGACAGGGAGTTCTCTGTACAGTTGTTTACATGGTGTTTGAAGCTGTCTGAGTGTTTGTATGAGGGTGAAATCTGTTGGTTTCCCGAGTGTTGCAGATCATTTGATTGAAGTGTTCAGAGGATAAGAAGATCTAGTGGTGCAGGATGGATCTGCACTGCCCTCAGGAGGGAAGAATCTGATTTTGAACATCTTGCCTCCTTTCTGCAATCTTGAAAGGGTTTCTGTACATGGGATCATGTATGTGAGTATGCATCCCCATGTGTGTGCGTGTGTTTACGCAGGCACAAAAAGCTCTCTGAAGATCCCAAGCAATCACTTTGCCTCTGTGTATGAGCTCACCTGCACTCTGCGTTATAAATAGATGCCGGATACATCAATTCCCCCGTGTCACACAACTCGTGTTCAAAAACGTCAGTTTTGACAGAAGGGAGAAGACACGCTCCACAAAGACAGATGATCGCAGATAAACAATGCTAAGCTGCCAATACAGAAATATGACTGAGAGGATGTGTGTGTTGGGGGTTTATATTTATTAGATATACACCTGCTTAATAAAAGTTAAGTTGTAACCTTATTGTTAGAGTTCAGCAGTTGGAAGTTATCAGATATTTTTGGTCATTTCATGTATTTTCATATTTTAAATACAAGAATTTCCACTTGCAACAGAGATAACATAACTTTTCTGCAGCTGTTTTACTCATAGTTTTTAGTTGAACTGGAATTATTCGTCACGAAAATACCTCAACAATAATAGTTTTGATCATCTTGCACAAAGAAGCATTTCTGATTCATAATGATAAATATTTGAGTTATGACACATGAGAGTGCTCAGGATGCTGTCATGAAAATGCCACATTTCTAGTCATTTAAAGGTGGAAATTAGTGCCACCATGTGGTGAAAAGGCCAATTACAATCTCTTCAAGGCTCCAGAGGGCGAGGCTTCTTCCAGTTTAGGGGAAGCAGTAAAAGGTGAAACATGAACTTCCTCATAATATGAAATGGGACGCAGAAGCGGGAAGGACCACCTATTCTAACTTCACTTTATCTCCTTATTTGTACAATCAATTTACCCACCTTTTAAAACTGACATGAGCTCTTTATAATATCAGTGATTGCTACATTAACAGTACTTATGCAGTCTGTCAGTGGCATCACACCAATATAGGTTATGAGGTCAATATATCATTAGTGTGGGCTACTTTCAGTTTCATTGATTCAGGTTCTAACATGTTTTGAAGGATCACACCTTTTCAAATGCAATGCAATAATCATGAAAAAAAAAAGCCGGGTAAAGTTTGCTGATATTGAGAATGCCGCCTTATGTTGTTCACTAACATTAGGCCATAATCTGTCTTTTTATATATGTTTAATCACACTCCTTTTTAGAGTTTGGAGGTATTCCTTAATGCCTTCCTTTAGTTGACTAATAAAGAAGTCAACTGCTTGATGAAAACACAAAGCAGTAAAGTTAGGTTTATGTCTTCACCATAAATCTAAGTTGCAGCTACTCAGATAAACACCTATATAGCCTACACAACAGCTGTGTAGCTTTTCATTTTTTTGTTTATCTTTTTGCTTGGATTTAATCCGACAATAGCACAAATGAAAAGGAAGCGCATGCAGAATGACCTTATGGGAATAAAAGTGTATCAGTGAATACTGTCACTGTCACAAGTCTTTGATTGATAAGGGCAGGGCAATAATTAAAAAAAGTTTTAGTTTATTTTTCAAGGCAGTTATTTCATTTATAAACATAAGAGGCTGTTTAATTGGTGTGTGTTGCTTCCTTGAGCCTGATTTAGGTTATTGAGGGGTTAAGAAAAAGCTAAAGATGTCTTAAGGTACATGGTTAATATATCACTAAAGACAAGCTACACAGGGCCTACGATGATGCTATTAACATTAATAACAATATTGATAACAAAGGTGGACTTCAGTCAGTTTACAGCAAAATGAAGCTTCCCGGATGAGTCAGGCCACATGTGATAGTGTGAAAGAACAAAAATGAATAGTGATGAAACACGTGACAGTTTGTTCTTGTGGTGAGTGAGAGGAGCGAGAAGAGCAGCTTTGATGAAGTATCAGTCACATTATAAAAGGAAGAAATGTGTGCTTAGCCTTTAATTATGCTGAAATGTTACAGCTATTAATCAATCATGAAGCCAATGTGCTGATGAACTGCACCTGTTATGCTGAGATTCCTCGACATAACAATTACAGTTCATAATTTCATACATTAGCCAGTATTCTGAACATAGAGCTCATTTTATAAGGTTTTTTGACATTTGCTTGTGTTGACATAAAAACAAATGTGGGAGGACAGAAGGGAATGACATGCAAACCACAACATAACAGACACTCAGACATTGTATTTACATTACATGCATCTTAGACCAGTGAAGCACCAAGGCAGCTCTTTTCACGATGCGGGCTTTTCCATGATGCGGCACAGACAGCCCTGCATGCATCTCTTGAATTGATGATCAGCCTTGTGGAAACTGAACAAAGTATAGGACACGTTCCAGTATGAAACAATTGCAAAGTGTGAATAGCTACAGATCTATACCTTTATTGATATGAATATTTTCTTGCAACAGTTGGTTCATGCAACAAGTTTGTACTGCAAGAGAATCACATCACTGTGCAATCTTTGAGTGAACAGTGCTCTTCAATCTCAAATGCAGTGTTGGTGAACTTTGAGGTGTGTGTGGGTGAGGTTTTGGTGTTGGTATGAAACCTAGCTATGTGCTTCTTCAACTGCTTGTTTTTGTACAGCCCCATCTTAGCACGCAGTCAAAGGAGAAGTTTGCTGTTTTGCATTCCAGAGCAAATAATTTTTTCTGTTAAATTCATATAAATAATTGATGAGTTTGTCCTAATTATGAAAATAAAGCATGATTGTGTCTGTCAGTTGATTCTAACTGAAAATACACCCATCAGAAATAACAAATAACTGATCAAGTTGTTGTCCTGTCAATTTGAGAGTAACAGGAGCTTCTAGCCTTATTTTGGGGGGTGGGGTGACCGTGTTGTTACATTTGGATCATAGATTTGACCTTTAAACACAGTTCAATGATATTACCTATAGGGCTTCAAATTAAATATATCCATTATGCATCCAAGGTTTAAGTAATCAAGTAGTCTTGCTTTATTGTCTCAAACAAGAGACAATTCCCTGTTCTGATTAGTTTGCAGACACGTCCTATTACAAAAGTATATGTAATATCTATGCATTAACATTGACAACACAATCAACACAAGGTTGAATTTGGTATTAATTTGCATTGGTGTACTCTGAGTAACAGACCCATGATATGCAATTATTAGTAAATTTGTACAATAAATTATCTTTCAGTTCACAATCAGTGTATACATTCTCTGCACTCCCAGTGCACTTCCTCTCATAAGACTGTTGATCAGCAGATTGTGTATCCAGCAAATGAAACAATCCTTAATTCAATCCATGTACTGCATATGGCTTACTCTGCATTTTGGCAAAAAGTTGAGTATAGTGTGCATGCACTGTTTAACATTATTCAATCTTTACAGCATTACTGCACTCTACAATGTTTTACTGATCTAACCCACCCAGTACATGCATTATGATCCATACACTGGTGTGATCCATGCATTGTGAAGTATTCATTTTTGAGATGATGATTCACATCATAATGTTTGTATCTTAACTCACGCTCTTTGGGCACGGGAAGTCAAGGCCAAGGTTTATTTAGCACGTGTCATCCAAAATCACATTACAGATTGACAAAATGCAACACAGACACAAAGATTTGAAAAAAGCATTGAGGATAAATGTAGGAGATTGTGATTAGTAATTGATATCATCTCTTTTTGTGCTGCACTTTTTTAGTCTATTGCTATTAAAGTCCAGTTTCCCCATGCAACCACTGAAGTTGCTAGACTCATTTTAATAAAAGAAGTAAAAATGTGTGAATGCAGCTTGCTACATATAAACTTGTGATAACATGCTCTATCAAGACTCCACCTCCAGCTATAATATAAATCAAGTAGTCATGTAGGACACTGAACACAGCTTGCTGCCTACGTCTAGGGTAAGTCACTTAAGTGCTTGAGACTTGAGCACTGCTCTCTTGGGAGTAAATTTTAACCTCAAATTCCTGCTCTTAAAAAAGGTGGAAGTTGAATGCAATCTAATTTTGTTGGAAGTTACGTTTAAAAAGTGCATTGCTTTATGTCAATGCAATTTTTCCTTCAGTCACAGACATGGCACAGGTGTGGCTAGTCGTGCTCCTCTGCTGGGCAAGGAGTCCTCTGTGTCTGCCTCCTCGAGTGAGCTTCATTGGTACACCGCAAGAGTGCAAAAACACTCACTTTGTCCCTGATTATAATCTGGTTGGAGAAGGTTTCGATATTGTCAACATAAAGCTTAAAGGATCCTACGTCATCAACACTGAAACATGGGATTTAGGCAATGGCACATGCAAGATGTACCGCAACAAGTTCATGAATATGCAATAGCAGAAGGTACCGCTTTGGATGAATAACTGGAGAGAGCTCTCAAAGTGCACTTTAAAGGTCTCCAGTACACTTTATGACTCTGCTGAATCTCTTGTCAATGACTCCACATCGTCCAATGATTGAAAGATTGGCCTTAATCTCTCTGTAGACCCCTCTGCCACTGTTGATATGGCCTTTGGAGGTTCCCACTCCAGAGACTCCACCTTTGCCATGATGAGGTCAAAGAAAGACTGATATACCTTCGCCATTCTGTTGACTGTAAAACCTACCGGTGAGTATATGACACTGAGTTTCGATGTTCACTTAACTAGCCAATGGTCAACTTTAGAATACCTATATAATAAGTCTATTCCCGAATCTGCAGTTAATACGTATATACTGTGCTGATAAATTCAGAAATTGCGAATCTAGGTGTACATGGTAATATTGATAAACTGACTAAAGTAACACTGTGTCAGTCTATCATTTATACACTCCCTCTGCTTTACAGGTACCAAATGGTGTCGAAGCTTCCTCTTAATCATGAGTTTACTGCAGCCATCAAGTCTCTTCCGCCCTATTCAGAGTCAACAGAGCCAATATATCAAAATCTGATTGACACATTTGGTACACATTACATTTCCGGAGTAACTCTGGGGGGTAATATAAAGGCCATGACTGCTGTGCAGACCTGTGCAGCCACCATATATGGTTTAACAGCAACAGAGGTAACTGATTGTTTGTCGGTTGAGGCATCTGCTTGTTTTGCACAAACTGCCAGTATTGAGGCAATGTATAAACACTGTCAGGCAAAGAAGAAGATGTTGGGTGGTGGCTGAAGTTTTAGCAGCATATTTAATGACCATTACGTGGAAGTCGTTGGTGGAAATATCAACAGAGGTGGTCTCTTCAATGGGCATTCAAGCACCGAAATCTATGATAGTTGGCTTGACTCACTGAAAACAATGCCTGATGTGGTCCGATACAACCTGAAGCCCCTGCAGACCGTACTGCCTGGAAATCATCCTGCCCAAGCTGGAGTGAAAAAAGAGGTGGAAAAGTACATCGAGAAAAATGTTCTAATGAAGAACTGCTCAGAATCCTGCACAGTTGGACACTGAACCAGTGCAGGGACCCCTGTGCTTGTGTCTGCAACAGTAACTCAAATATCAGGTCAAACTGTTGTCCCACTAAGAGAGGTCTTGCAACATTATGGGTGTTTAACCTCTATGCAGAGCAGCTATATGGTGATGTATAGGGTAAAACAGATAATAATAATAATAATAAATTTTATTTCTATAGCACACTAGTGGTGGTGGAATATGGGCATCAGATAAAGCGCACTGCTGTTATAGATGACAATGACAACCCTGGATGGTTAGAGATGTTTTACTTTGGGCTCATCAGCATGAACATGAAAACCCAACTTATGTTCAAGGTTTATGATGCAGACCATGACTGGAACAGTGAGCTTCTTAGCAAGTGCTCATTTGATCTTCAGAAAGGAAGAGTGACAGATAGCTGCATGTTTAAACACGGTACCTTCTTCTTCTCTTACACAAAATGTGACATGTACATTCCCTCTCCCATGAATCCATCTCTGGTCAACTTCTTCAATACCAGAAATGCAGTCCTTGCTGGAAAGAATGGGATCAAGTAGGCTAAATCAAACAATCACTGAGGTTGAGCCCGAAAGTTTAGATGTGAAGGAATAATGAAAGAGGGGTGAAAATGTAATAGTTTAAAAAAACATTAATATGTTGCCAGTAGTCGCAGCATCTGTTTGGCTTTTGCAATGATATTCTTTATTTTTCTTTGTTTACCTTGCATAAAATATAATGTCATATTTTTTTTACCTTACCTATTACTCGCCTTACTATTCTCAAATATCACTCCAATGGTGTTTATGACTAACTCTACTTCAACAATCCAGTTGTTATGCTTCTTCATTTGTAATGTGAAATTTTCTTCCAATAAAGCATAAACAAAGACAATACAGGAGTCTGTCTTATGTTTAATTAAACTGCATGCCAATCTGCTTAGTCTGATTAGAATAAGTCAGAAATACTGTCCAAAACACAATGCTGAATATATACTGAATACATACTCAACATTTTAAAAGACATTTATTGCCGAGTGCACATTTACCCCTTTTTAGATTCACACGGAAACAATTACATCAATTTGTCTCTCATAAAAGTAACTCAGAATCAGCACACTGTAAAATCAGACTGATATCAGTTTTATAAAGATAAGATAAAAGACAAATTTTAAATTAGGCACTATTTATGATTACTTTATTTATATTTTTTCATTAACGTAAGTAAAATATGAGTAATGTACAGTAACAATGATTCAGCTTGACTGTGAGGTTTTAGGCCCAGATTTACTAAGGGTTTTGCAGGGTTTTTACAGACGGTAACGAGACAAATAGATCCATAAATAAATCCATATTTACTAACGTGACGCACTGGGGGTTTGCATTGGTAAAATGAGAGAAAAGCCGCATCTGTAAAATGTGCATGTTTGGGTTAATGCATGTGCATTTTAAGGGGTTCAGATGTTGAGCCGCAAAAAATGGGAGGAGAGAATGGAAAGTTATATGGCTCGCTACGGCTGACTTATCATGGCTGATCACCTTTGCAGCCTAGGTAATTGCATCTATGATTTACCGTCTCTGAAAAGCAGGTGTTAACTTTTGCTAGATTGTAGGCATATCAGCTGTTGTCATTCTTAGGAGGAGAGGGTGTTTCTGAATAGAATATTGATCGATCTGCTGCTGCTTCTTATTTGTAATCTTTGCCCATCTAGCAATATCAGCATTTCTAATTTTTTTTTCAGTTTTACATTTTATATGAATAGTCTTTTGAACAGTTTTAGGGAGGTTAATCAGAGAAAAGTCATCCCTTACAATTGCTTATGACTCTCATCTACTTGAGAAAGCACAATGGAACGGCACTGGAAGTCGGAGTTTCTTTGGCATCAGTCAACATGGCAGCATCCGAGAGAGAGCGAGAGAGAGAGGGGTGGGGGAGGGGGATTCAAATGAAATTGAATTCACATCTAAATTTTGCGTGACCCGAACACGTTCATGAAGAGATAAGACACTAGGATAAATGGTGGCAGTGTGTTCAAATGAACTTTTTGTGCCTGTGCTGATTTACATATTCAGGGCCAGATGCACTTACATGAAACACGCAGCGCTAATTGCGGCCAAATGAGAGTGTGGTTGTGCGTCCGCGATTAATGTGAAAAAAATGTCTAATTTACTAAGGTTGCAGTTAATTATGCAACCAGCGAATATGCCCACCAACTAAGCGCATTTGGCATGTGAATGAGAGTTTAAAAGGCGCAGTTGAGTGGTGGAATCTGTCCAACATGGAGCCCTCAACAAGCTCGGAAAATAAACGAAAATCTAAAATCAGTGATATTGAAATCCAAATACAGTACTAATCAATGAAGTAAAAAATATTGAAACATTTTACAGGGACGCAATTCAACTTCAGCTGCTAAAAAACTAATTTGGGTGTCTATTACTCATAAAATCCATGCAAAAGGAGTCAGCAGAAGAACTACTGAGAAAATGAATAAAGCACATGCTTATGATCTGGTAGATGTTGCTGCTCCTGAAGATGAAACTGTCATGGACAGAGACCCGGGATACTTTGCCACATTTGTGATTCTGCGCGTTGCATCACAGACTACTTGCACATTCATGGAATATGTGTGTTTTTGATTTCTATAAATGTGTTTGCTGACAGAAGGGGAGACAAGCGGTATGTGAGTACAATCTGTGGCTCCAATACCATTGGGAAATGTCACAAAACTCCTGTTTAGTGCGTTCAATATCTTCAAAACAAAATGTGGACTGTGATATACCAGCGGCTTTAATACACCTTCGCCAATTTGCGCCTGCTCTTCTGAGGCAGAGAAATTTCACGCAGAATTGACCCCCGCCAATTGCGTGACACTTAAGTAAATTCAACGGAATATGTAATTAGCCACACTAATATCCCCGCCCGTTATTTGCGCAATCCCCCCTTAAATATACATGCATGAAGGAGAGAAGTGCACCTTGCAATGACTCACAGAGCTGACATGCAAACTGTGCTTCCAGGCCTGTGCGCCTGTTTGATACATAAGACGCATGTTTTTCAGAGCAGAGTCTGTGTGTCAAATCTGCGCCCCGAACCAGCGCAAAAGGCTTAGCACATCTGGCCCTCAGTCTTAGTAAATACCACACTAAATTGAAAACAATGCCATGCTGCAGAAATTTGCGTCCTGGACGGTAACTTGCATCATGCTTAGTGAGTTTGGCCCTTAGTCCTTAAGTGTCTTTTGTACATTTTTTACCACTGGAAAAAATATGCATCATAGTACCACTTTCAGCTGCAACTGCAACAGTCTGTCTTCCCCTATTGGGATGTAGGAGTAGAAGGGGGGGATTTATGTTTGAGATATTTACCAGAGATATTAGCATATTTACTTACACACACTGTACTTCTGGCCAACAACAGCTCAGTTCATCAGAGCATGTATCATTTCAAGTAATCTACTGATCATGTATACAGGCAAACCTGATCCTAGTCAGCACTGACTTACTTAGATTCTCATGAACAAAGTGACACACATGCAAGACAATAAAGGGCACTGGCAGTCAGGAAATGGAGGAAGTGAAACATATATTAAAAGAAGAGAAACTCATTTAAATTCAAAGAGGATGGGGGAGGAAAAAGAGTAACACATGTGGTACAAAGTTCAAAACAAGAAAGAAAGATAATGATGGCTGAACATGATAACAGACTGCTCATCTGAGCAACTTCAGTGTAAGAATGCTGTGTCACATTGCCTAGCTACCTAACATGTTGCCAACAGCTTGCCAGCATTCCTAGCTTGCTACAAACTAGCATTGCCTTCTTGTTGTTACTGCACAAGAGGACTGGTCAGGTTTTCTGACTGAAAAGCGACAAGATGTCAACATCAACATGGCGAAAAATGTCCCACTCACTATATCCCATTTCTCTATGTACAATTTAACTTTAACTCTAAATATGCTGCTACTATGTAGCTAGCTAGCAGTTTCCACTTGTAGGTTGCTGGGTTAGCAAAGAGTAACGGCAACGGTACTATTTTTCTTGGCAAGGAGATGATTCTCCAGGTGTTTCTGTTTCTGCTGGGCCTGGTATAAAACTTGAACTACCATTTGTTTAGGTCTGGATTTATTTTTAAATGAATAAATTTTTATACACTTTATTAATGAAACTACAGACATAATAATACATGTCAGTTTATTATGAGTCATACAATCCTCTCATGAGATTACAAACACAATCCATTTCCCCCTGAATTTAATCAATTTGGGGATATTGCAGATTTAAAGAAAAGGTTAATCTTTCCTTGCTTTGGATATTATTCTCAATTTCAATCCATTCAGTCTTTGTTGGAGGCTTGTTCTGTAAACACTTGCATGTTATAGCCTTCTTACCACCTGATAATAGTATCTTTAGTAGACACCTATGATAGATCGGAAGAGCACACGTCTGAACTCCAGTCACAG
>OMOW01108883.1:0-15441 GCA_900312555.1 Lamprogrammus exutus
AATTGTAACTTTTCATCTATATAAAGCCCAAAAACTTTGTTTGATGACAGAAACAAATAGCTCTCATTTTTGTGGAAGGAAAATAATCATATAATCTATCATAAAATATATCTCTGTTGAGAGGTAAAATGAGCTTTGTAGTCCCAGATGTGTATTTTTACTAGCTTCCATATAATGCTAGATATCCTTTGATCTTGGGTCGTAAAGGGACAAGATGTAAGGGTCGTTGGGACTGGCTGGAGGAGTGCATGGTCATAAAGGGGATAGATGAAAGGGTTACTGGGAATGCACACCCTCCTACAAAACTAGACCTTGTGATGTTCTCAAGCAATTCTGCAAAAACACATCTTAGTTTTACAAGTTTTACTGCATCTGCATCTCATGATGTGTGGAACAATACAAATTTCAGTGAAGGTGGAAGCCACACAAATGATAAAAAATGGAAGTTATACCTGTTACAAAAATCAGAGAGTACTTTGTCCTGAGCAATAATGTTTTTTCCTTGAAATATATATATATGCAACTAAAATCTGCTTTCAACATATACCCAAACATTATTATTAGCTACAGATGACAGACCATCATTGTATGTCAAGGGAAACATCTCCACAGTAAGTGCAATGTAAAACTGTTGGGGGAAGGGGATAGGCGTCTCTAACCTCTGCACAATGAGAGATACGTTAGAGAAACTCAATGAAAGCATTGTCATATCACAAGATTCAACATGATTTCGACTCAGACTTTACACAAGTCTTATCATCCCCTCAGGACCCAAGCTGCTCAGATCAATGCTGACATGGCTGTGGAGATCTGGGCACTGTGCTGTGGTTTTGCCCAGCAGTTGAGAACTTTGGGGCAGGGGTGAGATAGACACTTTCTGGCACACTGAACATAAATCTTGCTGCTAGTCCTGTTTTATGCCTCGTGGGGGCAAAGGGCACGCAGTTACAGAACAAGAGTTCACAAATAATATCTAGTTTAGTCTTTTGGCTGCCAAGTGTGGGATTTTGATGAATAGGAAGATGCACAAAGTTAGATGTTGCTCAACAGAAAAATAGTTAAGTGATTTTTTTCAGACTTGTTTAGCATAGCAAGTTGCTGGGCTGTCAAATTATTTTGGTCATTGGTCAACAGGGCTGTGGGATCAAGTTGTACATTTCAGCCACAGGGATGCTGGGATTCAACAATAAATGTTTAACCAAAATTAAAATGCATTTTTCTTTTAATGTATAAAAAGCATTATATTCTTGCAAATTGAGCATTTCCTTCTTTACACCTCTGAATGGCCTTTCTGAGACTTCTGTGTGGTCAGTGATTGGACTGTATTTTACATGCTATAAAAGTTTTGTTTGCATGTTGTGTATATACAGTATATGTGTTAATTTGACTATATTGTCTGCCTGGTTATTCTGTGGTTTTTGAATTAATATTCAATGATGAGTATTGCCCTTCTGATGTTAATATTATTTTATTTATGCATTATATTATTATATTATATTATTATTTTATTTGCAAAATATGACTTACAACAGCATCTCTCCTATTATAGCCATCATGCGATTCCTAATAATAATGATAAAACTGTACAGGATCTCTTAAAAAATGTTACAAAGCATAAGATATTCTACTTTAATAATTGGTTGAGGATACTGTATTTATGTGCACTGCAAAGTACCAACTATCAGCAAGTAAATAACAAATAATTTAAAGTCTGTGACACAAACGTCATCATTGTAGCTGAAACAGAAGTCCTCCAGGATCGAGTGGTGAACTAAGTGTCTTCATTGGTACAGGATGAAAGCAATAATGCCAGAGAGATTGTGCAACCACACAGATTGGGCAGTAACAGTAAGTACCCAAATAGACCCTATCGACCCTCACTGGCATCATTAGCTGCCTTGTAAACATTTATCCAGTTTCTGATGTATTACTTCATCAATGTATTCATTTCAAGTGACAGCATTACCAAGCTTGAAAATAACAGGTTTCCCGTCAATGTTTCCAATTACACTGATGTGTGCATTCTCACTGTGTGTATATAAACTATGCAATGTGGCAGGTTGGCCTGGTTATGTGAGTGAACACAGCTGTGATTGGCATTGCTAATGGCTCTTTTTGTCATGAGTTTGGCTGCAATATATGCCCCCATTTGTGAACGCAACTGACAGATTATATCACTGAAATGATTAGTGTGCCATCTCCTCTGCAGGGTGTTGAATCATGTGGCTTACCCCATGACCTCTGCAGCACGAGACTCAGCCAGAACCCTGTATCCCTTTTTCTGATACACAGTCCAGGTGAAGCACACACAGCCCTCCCAGTAAACCTTGTGGACTTCAATTGAATTCCTTTCACACCTCCCCCTCTCCCAAAAGAGAAGTGACTTTAATCAATAAACTAATCACTTTGCTTAAATATACCTTCCAGAAACTGTGGAACAGGTAAAACAGCAAAACAACACACAAAACCACTTGTCTCATACATGCAGGTCAAACCAGAATAATTTTAATCTCAAACAGAAGTGATACTTACTCATGAGTCCTGCATACCTGATGATGATACAATAATAAATGCCAATACAATAGCAGTTAGCTAATCAAATGAATTTAGAGGCATTTCATATTATGCATAGTGATACGGTGATGTCATGACTTCACAGAATCTACTTTACTTTGAAAATGGACAATGGAAAGAACATATTCATCCCTACATTCTTCAAATGTGTCATTTCAATAGGTGGTGGTGCAGTTTTTAATTGGTACCATGTTCAATCATAATATACAGAGTACCAAAATTATAAGATGTTTTAGTTCCACACTAGCAACATCACTCTTGATTTAACATTATCATTCTACTTAAGGAACAAAATTACATTCTGTCATGTGTTCTATAATTTCCAATTACTATACAGGCCAGTATAATTGTATAAAATGGAATTGTAATTAATATAATTTTTTGATAATTACACTGAAGATTGTCACTGGTTCAGGGCAATAAAACTGACCTTTTTTTGGATGGTAATACCATTGATGAAATGACATTCACTCTATTGCCCCTAATATATGATTCACTCTATTACCCCCATCTCATTGAGCTTTAGTTCTTCCAATTAATATTCCAAGCTTCAATGGCTGACCGTATTGATGTGTTTTTCATGAGATTAAACAACAGAGAAACACTCACAACACAAAGTTAAACGAGACTCCTTGAGTCGCCTTCATTATGACATAAACTGCGTAGAAAAATAAATGAAGAGATACGTGAAACGCTAAATGGGTTCAAATGTGTGTCGCGGTTACCCATTACAAGGTCACTGATACATTTAAATGCTCCAGAGGCGAGAGAAAGAGAGAAAGGATTGATTGAACAGATTCAACGTCCCGCTCTGCTCATTAGACTCATTTCTCAGCTGCCTGGGGTTAATTACCACACACACACCTCACGCTGTTGTTCCACTTACATCATAATTACTGTGGCGAAGATCGAGAACAATCTAAAGCCCAGGATATGAAGCCTTCTCCCATCAACTGGCCACACACACACACACACACACACACTTCACAACACCCCTGGCATCAACACTCTTCCTCTGCACCTCCTGGTATTTTCTCATATCCCCCTCCCTTCCCAGGTTTCCCAGCTGTTTTTGGGATTGATTTCATTTATTTAATGACGTTTGTGCTAATGACCCTTCGTGCGCGGCTGATGGTGTCACCGACACCACAGCATCTCATGAATGAGGTTTGGATGAAGGCCTGGAGAGTGAGTGTTGGGTGATATTAAAGGGGCCAAAATGAAATAGAGGGCATACAACAGAAGGGTTGAGGGAAGCTGGAGACATCATGCACGCAGGCGGTCTTTGTCTTTCTCAGACAAACAAGGACACTGGGTGCAGGATAGAAATTAATAACCACTTCATGGACTAATTTTTAGCACTATGGCACAGAGGAAAGGAGACCTATTCGCTCCTCATCAGAGACTGATGGCTGGTTAGCAGACTCCAGTGGATATTTGTTTTGTGAAGCTCTAATGTGGCAGCTTTGGAGCAAGCCCGTGGCACATTCTTTTGCAATTACTACTGTCTTGGGGACAAAAACGACCTCTCATTTTTATAACGTGTCAGTAGCAAATGGAAAAGCCCCTCAGGTTCCCATGTAGAATCCAAACAACCTGTAAATGATTGTAGTGTACTAAAAACAGCAATGATGTGTTTGCTTTGAGGTTGACATTATTGCCATGGAATTTTGATTTCCCTTTTTACTGCAATTTTCTCCTTTAGAGACTACAGTTTCAGTTTTGGGGTTATTTTCAGTATCAACATTAAGGTGGGGTAAATCTTGGTTTACTTCTGTCTTAAAATCTGCTCTGTTGATGGAGATATTTAAAGTCCAGTTTAATCTCTCATCTCTGATTAAATTAAAACCGGCTATTGATGTGCTTTAAATGAAAAATGCTGCAGTTTCTGCATGCATGCAGATGGTGCAGGGGTAAAGTTCTCGTCCACAGCCAAAGGAAACATAAGTAGAGTTACCTCTGTCCTACGAGCACGATTGACTGTGGGAAAGCAGCACAGAGTTCTTGACAATGTCGCCACACTTGTGACTTCTACTGGAGGTCAAGGTGTCAAGGTGATTTGATGCTAATCATGAAGTAAACTTCTCAGTTTACCCTCAAGTCAGACCTTAGCATCATTGGTTCTCACAAACATGAAGGGACCATTTGATCACTGAGTCAGACAGCGAAAGACTGGCTGATTCCAAACAGCCTCTTGTACTAAGCAAGGGTCCAATAAAGCCTCTCACCCCAGTGCAAATATGGATTATCACTCTGCCTCTCACACAGGTTCTCACCCAGGTTCTCAACCCACAGTGAACCACCCATCCATGTAAAATGTTTACTTTGAGGAGTATGAACAATGCGTGGGCTGATCGTACTGATAAGTTTCAAATCAGTGTACATGTAATTATGTCAAGAGAGCTGCAGGACACAATTATATTTATGTTCAGGAGTGACAAGTGACAAGTGTAAAAAGGTTCAGTATTACAGAGTTTGTAGTGGAGATGGTGAAGTAATTTGGTTTCTTTTTAAATTAATTTTGTTAGTACATTTTGTCAGCATGCTGACAGGTTGTAAAACATTAAAAGGATGCTGGGACTGAAGGAGTTCTTACTAATGATGTCAGTAAAGATTTGAGCTCTGGCATTCTTAACAGCTGCCCTTATACTTGAAGTTTTTTACAGTCTCATCGGAGACGTATGTATGTGATGCTTGTATTGTTTCTCCTTCCACCTTCTTCCACATTTACCTTTTTTCCAGTGTGTTTTTATCTATCCAGGGTAAAGCTATAGGTTTCTTCTTTTTATGCTTTTCTGTCTTTTACAAGAGCAATAAAGTCGAGGGTGGATATATTGTTTACCGATTTTTAAATGAGCATGGGGTACTTTGATTGCTCTGGTATTCGGAGCTCTTCCATACGTTTCTGGAACTGTCCTGGCAGTGGAGGAGTTAAGGATGTGAGAGCAGACAGTTGCAGAAAAGAAAGTGGAAAACTCTAATAAAACTTTTTTCTTTTTTTGTAATTAACAAGTAAATACTATGCTGTAGATGCTACATGATCACAATATTATTCATTGTGTTAGAACCTATACCACAATCTTCAGAAGAGAGTGAAATGCTTTGGAGAAGAACTTCATTATCACTGCTGTATCCCATAACCAATTCCATGAAAGCTACCATCCAAATGACATTTGTGGAATATTTGCGTGGGGGCAAACATTAACCTGAACCCTCATGTAATTTTTTTAATTAAAAATCCCAGCAAAATTACCTGCCATATTTTGGAAAACATAGAGGTCATGTGTTCAGTCATCTACATTAACGGTCCTTGGGATTGGATCTATGAATTTAATTAAATACAGACGTTGGTCATAATTCCAAGAAATACAGTGTGAATAATACTTTAAATTAAACACTGAGCTGAGTACAGAGGCTTGTGTGGATTAGAAGTGGTGAGAGACCACAACACTATCCTGGGAGAAGCCACAGACGATGGCTTGTCAGTCCAAGGTTATACTACTCTTTAAGGTTTTGCCATCCTTGTACTACCGAATAAACACAGCACACAATCACGCCATACAAGACTGCTGTGCATTCATCATGAATTGGGAGTAAAGGTTTAAATTTTAAAGGAAAATTTCAGTTATTATCAGCATCATTATTATTATTTAGCATTAATCCTTCATGTGCAGTATATGAACACTGAACATCAAAGGTCATTAATGGTGTGCAACTAGTGGACAAATGCAATGCAAGAAAATTGAGCTTTATTTTTTAGTCACTTAATCTGGGTGGTAAATTATTCTTGGAAACATCACAGATTACACAGTGGGAAGGCAGTGGACAGACAACTGGCATCCATCTTTAGAGATGACTGTATTTCATATTAAAACCTGTGTCCAGTGAAAGTGTAAGCAGCTGTCACTTGGTGAAATTCCACCCCCACAAAGCCTTGACACTGTCCATCAGAACAGGGGATCTTGTACTAATAGGCAAGAAAAACCAGGTGAGTTATTTTTTGCAGCCCTTCAACATAGAGGGCTCATCCCTGGAAATGTACTTAATGCGGTAACAGAGGATGCCAAAATATCGGTACACATTAAAAACATACAAATATATTTGTATATAAATATGGAATATATCAAGTCTGAGACCACAACTGAGGTCATCAATGTCTTGAATGTGTGTGTATAAAAAAGGTAACAATCTGTTTAAAGAGGAAGTGAATAATGAGAAAAGCTAATATCCATGACAGAACGTCTCTTGCATAAGGCTCTGAACTTGAACACTATCACTGTCTTTAATGTTTGCTTATAGTAATATTAGCTATGTTACGTAGACATTCCTTCACCAGCATAATGTGGCTAAGCTACCATCAGACATTGATTTATTACTTTCATCATCACACAGGAATCCTCACTTTAAACTTCATGACAGAAGCCAATGACCTAAATGTTCTTGCCTCAGAGTGAAGAAAGTCTTGAATCTGAATAAGGCCTTTCTGTGTTGGTTTCCTCTAGGCCATCCCATTTCTTTCCAACTCTAAAGACATGCAGGTTAGGTTAACTGGAAACTAAATTGTCTGTAGGTTTGGGAATGCGGAATGAGTTTGTTTGTCTTTGAGACTTGTAACCTGTCCAGGACGTACCCTTCACCTGGCCCAGTGACCGCTGCACACTGAACAGGATCAGCAGATATATAGAATGGATGGATAAGGGCTATGTTTTGGGGTTAGTTGCATTGCATTGACTTCGTGATCACGAATTTCAAGGGAGTAAATGCAAATTTAACACTAAAACTAACATTATCAGATATGCTACAGTACTTAACTCAACTGTTTTTCAATTATATGATTTCGGTAACCAATAGAACAAAATTTAATCACAGAAAAACACTAAACAAATGAGAATAATACTTTGTTTTATGGGGTTATACAATAATATTGGGTTTTCTACCTATGTTTTAGGTTTTCTACTGATTTTCCCCTTATCTCCACTGCATATTCAGTCAGAGAAATCTATCTTTGCCAAAGCAAAGTCTGTACACCTGTGACCTTAAACAAAGGTTAACTTGAATTAAATTTCTCTCCCAGACTCTCTGCACACCATCTCTCATTAGAGCTGCCACTCTGCCAGGTGGCATGCAATGATTGGCTGTTGCACTGTGTCATTTACACAAATGCATCTCATTAAAATTGCAGCAAATGCAGCAGCTGGAGGACCCCAGCATGCTAATATATGTTCTGACAGCATGCACTCAGTCACATGAATCAATAGCGAGACTAGCATCTGTCTCAGCTTGCACCCACACAAAAATATGTGCCACGCGTGTGTTGTTCAAGTGTCACAGCAAAAAAATGTCATACAATTTCTTCTAATCTTGCTCATGAGTTCAGAGTAGACACAGGGAGGAAAGCAAAAAATAGTCAACTAAAACTCATTGCAACTATTTGCCACTGTGAAGCATTTAAAAATATGATGAGATATGATCCAACTCTCAATTATTTTCAGATAACACACTTTGATTGTGAATCAAATCAGTGTCAGTAATAACTGATAATTAACTGACTGTGATTCCTCTTTTCTTTTTTTCTCTTTTCTTTAAACCACATACGGCTGTCTGAATATGACCAAAGGTCTACATTTGGGGCCATGAAATGAAACTGACTGTTACTTTGTTGTTTTGTTGATGGTATTTGGCCTCAAGTCTGCCTCTTCCGTTATAGAGCATTAATTCTAAATGTATATGAACTCTGAATAGCAGAGGTCATTAATGCCGTGTCATACAAACAGGCTACGCTTAAATTCAGCCCTCATAACCCTGACAACAAGGTTTGAATTTGCCTTTTAAATTCCAATCAAGGATGATGGTTTCATTAAATTGTCATTTTTCTATCAAGTACTTCTCCTCCGTCCACTTAAATTTACTCTCAGTGAAAGAGCCTAATGGAAATGTCCCCCTGCTATGACCTTGGAATGGCAATTTTACCATTTATCTTTGACATTTATCACTGTCATTGTCGTATGTTTAACTTCTGTCTTCTGTTAAAACATGTTTTGAGAGGGAGGAATGCAAGACCAAAGCTGTCAAAGGAAAGGATTTAGTGAGGGTAACAAGAGATATTATTTCAAACTGCAAAATTTAAAGCATTTAATGAAGAAACTTTCTCAAAACTATCACGCTTAAAAGTAAAATAACCTAGAAAGCAATCGGAGAGTGCAAACTTCTGCTGAATGTGTAGAATTCTCTAAAAGTGTTGTTTTAATTAGAGATAACGTTTAGAGATGACAGTACCCAAAGTGGAGATCTTTGGGGTTTTGTATTTTCTTGTACTTAGAGGTAGTATGGTAGTGTCACTGTAACACAACGGAACCATGGATTCTGTGCAGTATTCAATACTGCAGTATCAATCAGACCCTTTGGTCACACCTGCCACAGGTGAGATTATAATTGGTTGTCGGTGTTTGCACTGTGATGAACTGGTAACATGTCATTGATGTTTGCCTTCCTCAGAGCAATGTCATTTATGTCACACAACACCTCACTTATGTGGTACAAAGAGATACGTTTTGCTCAGAAACACCTCAGTCATAACGTAAAGGGTTTGTATTATTTTATCCAAAAATAATGTGAATATCTTACAAAATAATGCAACCCAATGCCCAACCTACAACTAAAAATAACAGACCAACACATAAGGGTAGAATTCTTTTCAGAGCTATTGTATTTGATTGCATTGGGATGTGCAAGTGTAGCTTTTTTTGTGTCCACCTGTTACCCATAAAATGTATCTGTTGGTGCAGCTACAGTATATGCCAAGCCAAAAGGATGCCTGTAAAGAACAGTATTGTACTAATGTTTACATCTACAGAGAATAGATTGTCAGTGCCAAAGTTCAGCCATGGATAGTTCAGCTAGATATATAAGTTTGACATGCCTCATTAATGGCAATTAATCATCTCTATGAGTTACTGGATTAATTTTTTTCTCTCCAAAATATGCAAACAAAAGTAGATGAATTTGACCCTTAATTGCACTGTATGTCTGCTATCTAATAATGAAATCATCCTTGCATTTTTTGTTGTTGGGAGAAGTTCATAATGAAGATTATTGTGTATAACACAAATTAATTCAGCAGCTTAGAAGTTCAAGAAACTATAATTCTGATCCAAATCAAAGGGCATACTAAAGTAGACATTGCAAACACATTTTATTTAGAAGCAAACACAATAGTAGTCCATTTAAAAGCCTCCTTTGGAGAAGGAAAATTCCATACCTCACTGGCTTTTTGGGTTGCTAGAAATGAAACATTAGTACTTTGACACTGAAATGTTGGAGAAAATAAAGTGATGATGATGATTTGCACTGCATTGGTTAGCCTGTTCTTTTATATGCGGTTGAGAGGTGACCCTCAACCTTGCGGTGGCGCTACCTTCAGCTACACTCACCACCCAGATTCACCACTTTGCCATTGTGCTCAAAGTTTGACATGTCTGCTGGTGACCTTTTCAATGCACAACCAATGAGGGGATAGCTGTATGTGAAGCACCGCAGATGCAACAAAACAATGGAGGAAAAGCTTATAAGCAGTGGAGAGCAGTAAAACATTGCAAAGGTAAAATCGTACCATGGTCTGGGACAAAGGGTGATTAAATGGTGAAATGTTAGAGGTGAAGGGAAAGTGGCCGATGTGTGTTGGGTAATGAGGTTTGGGTTATGTTATTCAAGACACTATACAGTATGACATGACATTTTTTGTCCGATGCCATTTCCCCTCTAAAGTCACATCTTAATTATGCTCAACACACCACTGTTGTGAAGACAAGACTACAGCACATGTTTGTGGCTGCAGACTGTTTAAGTGGAGCCTAAATGCAACAGCCATTTAAGCACTGAATAGCTGTAGAAGGAAAGGCAGAGACATTCATGTTTTGGTAGCCCACTAATGCCCTGTAGCCCATTACTGCAGCAGTAATGAGGCATTCTGAGTGGAGAAGTTTGACATAACGATCAGTCATTTTTCAGATTTTTCGAAATGTAGCCATTTACAAGCTGAATATTTTAGAATTTGTGAGACCATGAGGATGTTGGAATCAATTGAGATTTAAATTTTTAGTCTCTATGGCCAATGCCTGGACTCTTTCTAGTCTTAAGCTGACGTCCTGTTCACGGGGAAAGTAAAACACCAAACATCAAGTTGTCTCACTTCTTATGCATTTCTTGACAGATATCAACCAATCAATAAAAAAATAAACAGAATTTTTAAACATGTAGATTTTTGTGTTGTTTAACGCGTGTTCGAAACTAAAATGTCTAATTTTACGTTCAGCATACTTAGCCCTACCCCCTAACCGAAACCCTGATTTACCCTGAAATTTATTAACTTTATTGGAATGCAGGCTGGAAAAGTCCTTCAAGATCCCCCCATCCAGGTGGCAGAGGCGACAGGCCAAGCAGATTAGTCCGGATGTTCCTTTGCGACACCTTCAACTGGGAGATCCTAAAGCCCTCTGTGGTCAGATCTGGACTTCAAATAATGCATAGTGATTTTGGAAATCATAGTTAAATTTAAAAAATCGACATGTGCTTCTGTGTTTTGGTGCTCTAAATACAATACAATCAAATTTTAAAAAAAATACAGATACGGCAAACAAGAATCGAAAGGACAAATATATCATCAGTCAGTAAAGTTCCAATCAGTAAAATATTTTCAATATCCTTTCTGCCCCACCATCATGACATGGATGATATTTTGATAGTTTGGTCCTGGGATTCTGGAGCAATAAGAACAGTGTAATATGATGGTCTGGGAATGGAACTCCTCCATCCTGTTTACATCTCATCTCTTCCATATAGGAAAGCTGGGACTGAGAAGCACCATGTTGGTATTTTGATGTAGGAAAGAATACTGACAACCTTTCTACTGACCGGGACTCAAAGGCTTTTAGGGCAAGACAACAACAGTACCACTCAATTCATCCACTCTTTGGCTTCCTTTCCCTTTTCTTTACATCCTGCCTCCCTCCATTCCTCCTTCCTTCTCTTCCTTTGCTGAAATCCAATCCCTCCAGTCATCAACCTCTCTCCTTCGACTCTTTGCTCCTAGTCCCAGTCTGTGGTCGTAAGTATGACAGACACAGAGATACCTCAGTATTAATGTAATTGCTAGCTATCAAGTGTTATTGTATTTGTTACCTAACCTAGAAACATATGTTTTTGTGATTGTCATTGCCAAGGTTGGAACACTGAAAATAATGCGTTATTGTTTACAAAACAAAACCATCCATAGTTCTTTATTGTTTAAAACTACTGAATGTTGCAGCAAGCACTGAAAGTAGACTGCAGCATTTGGAGTATTTACTGTGTTTATCTAATAAGAAAGAAATACGATCGTAACTACAGACTCCTTCAATTATCAGTAAAAGGGAAAAAAAAGTATTTCTGGTTTGTTGTTTTATACTACAGGGAGCTAAGCTACACTGTTATATTTTTTTGTGATTTTGTATCCTTCCAAAACTCAAAGAAGACACTTGGCTGTAACAGCCCTTTATACTCTCATTTGATGAGATTTCTTTAACATGCCTCTGCTTATGTTTGTCTCCTTCTGTGTCAGACTCCTCCTACGTCTTTGCTTTGGGGTTGTTAGTTTTGCAACTCCCATCATACATATTTTTTTACTAAATTAGACCCAAGACACCACCAAAAGAGTCAACAGTGAATTCTGACATTCCCTGACTACGCCCACACTTGTTAAGACCAACACTAACTACATAGTGCTCTTCCCACTTTTCAGTAAATAAGGTCTCATGTTTGATCTTTAATACTCTGAACAAATTTTGTCAGTAGGGAGTGCTTTTTTCAAATCCGTTCTTCCATTGTACTGATGGAATCCAAAATGTTATAAAACCCAGCAGTTTCTTTGATTTAGATAAATTTTGACAAATAAAATGGGATTTCATTCAAAGCTTGAATTATTATTCTCTTAAAAGTAAACTTTTGTTGTAATTCGGGTGTCAGTAACTTTTGCGCTCATACAGTAAAACACAACTCTTTTTGCACATGCACCAATGAGGTTTTCCTGTGATTTTCCTTAGAGCTGGTTGGTAGTTTGAGAGGTGGTACTTAAACGTACAGTATGTAACATTTTAAAAACACTTTTGGTAGAGTTTGCTAAGTCCTCCGTGAAAAATATAATCTCTCTGTAGTGCCTCACTCCTGCTGATGGAAGCCCAACCTTACAACCCACTGCTTTAACGTTTCAGTGGATACAGTGGATTCAGTTTTTTTTTGTTTTTTTAAGTTTACGAACCTCTGGTTTAAGAAATGTAGTGTTTTGCATTCAAAACAATATTGTTGGCATTTAGTTGCAAGTTTCTTATACACACATTTTCGCTTACTTGTGTGCCCTTGTCATACACAGATCAAGGAACAAGCTCAAAAGGTGTAAGCCATCATCATTTGCCATGAATTTAAACTAAGCCATCAAGGAGAAGTATTTTGCTTTTTATCAACATTACAGGTCACAGTCAGTCCCACTACAAGAGAGAAAATGACATTGGTAATTTATTTCTTCATGTATACATATTCATTTTGTCCACCAAAAGGTTATGCCTTACAACACAAATTCGGGGTCCATTTGTTGTGGGAAGTGGGAAGTGAAAAGTGTTGAATAGGTTACCAAGTGGTAAACAATAAAGAAATATTAAGATATTAAAAATTAATTTAAATGACTCGATCAAGGCATTCCCCAAAAATTCAATGATAATCATGTCATATGCGCCAATTTGAGAAAATATAAAAAGAGTTCTCAGCAAAGCAACAATATATTAAGTACATCATGTTTTGTGAAATCAAAGACAGTAATGCACCACATAATGCACGAGCCCAGCAAACACATGCACAAAGTGTAAGAAAGCTATAACAATGAATACCTAATGCAGGAACATGACATTAAAGAAATAATAGGCAAAAAAAAAGAAATCAATTTGAATAGTTTAATCATTGAACATGTTTGCAAAAAAATCTAATTTGACCAAGATTATACAGACAGCCCACATAAGAATGTGAATTAGTCAGGAGAGGCGTTAGATTTTAAAATTTTGACAGTGGAATGTACCATATTTTTGGGTGAGGTCTTTATAAGCATTGTTGCATGTAAGTGGCATGCAGGTATGGAAAACAAAACCTGACACAAAAAGTTAGTGTGAGTCAGGTCTCCATAAACAGGCATTTGCGTACTAAAGAGCGGGGTACAGAGAGAGAGAGAGAGAGAGAGAGAGAGAGAGAGAGACAGGGGCTACAAAAAATGTAATAGAAATATGCAATTCTCCAAGTTGCCTTTGTAAAGTTGGAGAAGTGTTTTCTTTCCAACATTTTATTCCAACAGATTTATTTACATCACTTCAGTTATTAATATAACACCCCCCTCCCCCAAGTGTGTTACATCATTTTACAGTGTTTTCAAAAAGCTTTTACAGCCCTGCTATTGTGTAGAGCCCCTAGGTTGTTCCAGTGAAATTAATCTAAATTCATGTACAGTATGTTCCAGTTTCCAGCTATGTTTCTTGTCAAAGTCTCTCTGTTACACGTGCATCTTTCACTGTAAAGTAATTGCTTGGACACATCATGCAGTCCATTAACTTGTGGTAAGCTGCCCATTAAACTTGCATAATGCTGAGATGGGTAGCATGACAAGCATTGTAATGTAATGGCTCCTCTACACTCCCAAATATGGAATGACTGTGTGTCATACATCATTGCAAAGGCAGAAATATCAGACTATGGGGGTTGTGGGCCAAAGATCTGCTAAAAATCATGCATGACTGAGAATAAGACACCTTTCAACCTCAGAGAGGCTGGTATAAAGAATGAGTGAACTGTATGTATTATGCATGCATAGTGGTTGAAACCTTAAAAGTAACTTTAAAACTTGAAGAACAGACCTCAAAGTAACAAGTGAACAAAATGTGTCTCAACATAACTGAGAAAATCTTATGGAAATCAGTTATAACATTTTCAAAATAGAGCAATAATGCCAATGTATGTACAACTCTGACACCTAGAAGTGAAAATCAGGCATGTTGGTATTAAATACAAAAAAATGTTGTGCACTGTATCCTCAAAAAATGTGTATATTAATTAGTTTGGATTAGTAAATTAACACCACAGTATTAAAGTACAGTGTTACAGAAAACTACACAAAGCCACGCTTATTGGTATTTGTTAGGTTGCTGCAGCTCATGTGTGCATTGCTTTGAATAAAACCACTTGCCAAATGAGTCTGCCAAAATGTTTGTCGAGTGCACATCAAATCATTATTATGGAAAAATGACTAGAATAAATCTGAGTCCTTAGAAAATCCTGAAATTGTTATACATGTCTACCATTCTTTCTCATTTTGTGCATCATTTTGCCTTGTGGCAATGCAACTAATGTGTGTGTATCAGAAAAAGCAGTCAAAAAGGTAAATCTGCACTGATCTCTGCTGTTTATCCATGTAATCTGTCTATTTTTATTTCTTGATCACCAGGGTGAGCTTAAATCAACACTAAACAAATGATTTATAGAACCCCCCCCCCATTCCCTCCTAGTCCGCAGTCAGCAACAACCTACTGAAGGTCAGTTTTCCTTTTTGGAGTCTTTGCTCTGTGGTTTTCTTTCGACAGAGGTCGTCACGACACATTGTTTTCTCAAAGGCATCCATCAAAGACATCTCCTTTGGCATTGATTGCCTTGGCTCATTAAGAAGCACTCTGAAGACCACTATCACTCCTCTCATACCCCTCCCCCTAACACCCACACACACACTTGCCACACATACACATAGAATACACACAACTAGAAGCTACACACAATGTTGTGTGTCACAACATAGGCCTGATTCTT
>OMOW01108884.1:0-11318 GCA_900312555.1 Lamprogrammus exutus
GTATTTCCAAGCGTCGGATAAATATGTTGGATTTTTTTCGTTAAGATTGGCGTTTTATTTGCATTGCATTCGTAGAAACAAAAATATGGAAGAAAGTTAATGTTAAGGATGTGTTGCGTAGGAATCAGTATTGAGGAATCATTCAAGATATCCCTGGATCCAGATCAGCATGATAATTTAACTGCCATGCCCCAGCCTTCTACCAACTTTAAAATCAGTCAAGGACCTCGAGTAATCTTGCTAAAAAAAATCAAACAAGAAAACAGACACGGGCACAAATGTAACATCCATGGCAGAGGTAAATACATGTCAAATTGATGAAATTGAGATGATGAAAGTATGATTCTTTTTATTGATACTTATATTTTTCCGATTTTGTATTTTCCGTGTGAAAAGGAGGAGCTGTTCTTTAGATGTGAAGCAGCAGCAGGAGTACATCGAGACAGAGGAGTGGACGTGTGTCAAGAACAAAAAGGAACCAAAGAAAGACAATCAGGGAGACATCAAGATCGCTGTGAGCGATGACGCAACATAAACTTATTCTAATGAGATATTTGGAACAGACTCTGGCCAGATTAAAGATGTGACATCTGCAAAGTAATATTGTTTATGAATGTAAAGACGCATCACTCAATTTGTGTGAAAAAATGTAACAAAATTGACATAAGTACATTTATTTTTTTATACATTGCTTGAAAAGATTTTCAGTCATTTTGTGTTACATTCTGTAATTGTCACGTTCAACCAATCTAGCCACTGGAGGGCGATGTTTGCAATCATTGTGAAGCCCGAAGACTTCCTCTTCTTTTAATCTTATCCTCAGATAATGAATAAACAGTACATGTGTGTAATTTCAAACAGTTGGATTAATAAATATTGTAATTTCAGGTTGTTTTTTTTTAAAGGCACATAACAATACAAAGGTAGGCATGCTCAGGTTTCAGGTTCTGGCACAACTTCGTCTACTGGCAAGGTTTGTGGAGGAATGAACCATTTCTTGAGGGAGAAGACTCCAGCAACACGGCTTCATTTAATTAAATCAATTTGTTCTTAACACAAGTCTTTAGTAGGCATTTACCATATGTTATTTAAAACTAGTTTAACTATGGCTGCATTTACAACCTTGCATTAATATGTAATCTCTCAGTGTCCAGATATGTTTTCAAGACATACAGTACATTAATGCAAGGTGTAAAGAATGAATTGTGATCGGAATGCTGCCTGAGCACATACGGATGTGATCTGACTTGCATTATGATTGCATCTCTGTCAAAACTTGACAGGTGTAAACAACGCTTACAGCAGGGACACATTCACCGTCAAATCCAGATTGATAACGTCATCCTGGTTCATCCTCCCAGCTCCACTAATGATAGCCCACTGTTTTTGTACCCATGCAAATAAAACGGATGAAGTCTTCAGAGCAAGGAGTGGTGGGCGTTAATAATCTAACAGCCCACCGACAGAAATCCAATCACAATGCAGGCACCGTCAAGATTACAAGGACACAATATATGTGCAATATAGGTTGTAAATGAACGTCCTGTCACAGCGTGTTATTATCCAGACAACATATCTCATATCAGAGGTGTAAAAGGGGCCTAGATGACACCTCTGAGGGGAGAGACTGGGGACAGAGAGGAAACGTCCCAGACATCCTTCATTAATCTTTTAATCAGAGCCATGTGCCTTTTCAGGGATAAACACAGCAAAGCTCTTTCAGCAACGTGACCACGAGTGTGTAATGTGTCCAGTGTATACAGTGACATGTCCCCTCACTATATGGAGTGTAAGGTACAAATGTTTATAAAGAGTGAGTATGTACAGTGGAAAGTGTGCACCTATTCTGCAAACATTCATATGTGTCTCTCTAAAGTACCTCCATTCTGCCATCCAGCTGTCATTCTTCATGCAGCTACTGCTCTTTATCTGCCACATTTCTTTACTTAATTGACCAGCTTGGTAAATTTCCTTTTTTAATTGTATTTTTCCACCACCAGTCACTGGCACTTTTCTTTGTATCGGTTATTAGGCAGGAACTATGGAGCTCAGCATGTTGGGAGTCTGTCTAATGTGAGATCCATTTCATTCATGCTTGAAAGTCAGAGCTTCAGATTTCACTGCATCCACTAAGAAGCTCAGTTCATTGCACAGCGTCTCGTGTCTGTACGCCATGCGGATCTGGGCTACATTGGTCCGGCGGATATCATTCCCCTCAGGTCCATCTTTCAAATAATTAATTCCTAAGAAGTGCTTCTTATCCTGTAAATCAACAATAAAATGTTATTATATGGTTGCACATGGATGCAGACGGATGATGATGGAATGATGAAGAATGTGGAAACATCACTGTACCCGGTCAGACAGGCCACTCTGCAGCACGCTGTTCCTGGCTATTTCACACACATCACAGGTGCTGAGCTTCCACAGCTGGGCAGCTATGGCGTACTCCTCCATTAATGGTTCCTCAAAGAGACAAAGGATTACAACGACTTATCTTCTGCCACCGACAATAACAAATTTAGTGTAAATTTACAGAGATTATAGGGCCCCGAGTGGTGATTTAGGGCTTCAAGTATTTGCTGATTTTTCCGTATGAGTGTGCAAACATTTGGCCACCAAAACTGTTAAATTCATAACCAAAAATGCGAGGCACAGTAACTGCAAATTGTCCAACAAGTGGCAGCATAACGTTACCGTAGGCCTGTAAGCCTATGGCACAAATTAAATACATGTGTTGTGTGCGATGTTATGTTTGAAAAATAATCACACGTATGTTGCTCAAACACTTTTAAGGCACAAAACAACTTTCAGAAAAAACTCCAAAATACACTTTTACCAATGAACAGAAAAGCTACATTACAGTATGTCCGTAATGACAGACACACCTTCAAATAAGCATCGTCTCAAAAATACAAGCCCAAGTTCCTCTCTTCTTTCTGCTTCAGACAGTTATTTATTTATTAACCAAGGCTAAGTTTATATCTTTATATTTATTACTTCTCCATACTTCTAGGTCTATTGTAGGTCAAGCTACTTTGTCTACACACACACACACACTGAAAGAATACTAAAGAGTACCAACATAACAATTGAGTATTTGAATTCTCGAACAGTATGGGCCTGATCTCAGAGATGGTGACATAGTGGTGAATATCCACGTGTTTACCTTGGTGTAGTGGAACTGCATGGGATCGTCTGTAGACAAGGACACACACAGGCCCTTGTGCAGGAACTCTCTGAGAGGGTTTTTGGAGTATTCCAGGAACAGGCTGTTGTTGCTGAGTGGAGACATGGCAATTGGTACCTGAGCCAGATAGTACAGGTACTGCAGCACAGGGCTCTGTAGAAACAAAGGCCACAGTTTCGGTTGATAGTAGGTTGCAAAAAATGACAGCAGTCAAATGTGACTAAGCAGGTTGTAATGGTCTGTGGTGACCTTCTTCAAGTTGAGTCCATGCGAGATGTTGTCGGCTGTGAGGAAGGCAGAGACCAGATGAGTAATGGAGCCTGCTTCTCCACAGTGGGGACGAAACTGGAAGGTGCCCAGGCCACGCTCTCTGAAGAGTGAATAAACACATATCTGCCATTAAGCAAAGCTTTATGATATGTAATTTATATAAATACTGCACATTTAGGTGAAGTGACTGAGATTGCTCGATTGATGGAAAACTCATCTGCCATGATGAGCGTTCCACAATGTAAAGGGCAGACTCAAACAGCGTCTTTTGTACCTATTGCTTTTACTGTTACACACTGATGACTTGAGACTCTATTCAACATAATCTCAAGACTTGCAAGTTGAGTTTGACACCAGTGACACCTTTTTGATTTGATCCTTTTGACCCGGAAAGACTTGATACTTTTTATAGTCACACTGATGACATTTTCTTATCAAATTATGTTGTTTATCCACAATTTCTCTGAGTTAGAAATACAAACTATTACCCTGGCATTACATTTCTTGATGCAATGATTGCTCTTGAGACTTACTTGTGACTTACAAAACAATGACCGTGTCCAACCTCTACATGTCGGTAAATATAACAGTGAACTCATGAAACCCTTGCTGAGTGCTGAGGCAGGTCAGATTCCAGGCCAGGTCTTTGACTGTAAAGCCAAAAGTAGCAGGGCACTCAGCTTTAATGAGGTGTGTGTTTGAGAAAAGAAGGCATTAGCACTTACTTCCTGAGATTGTTGAGGACCATGATGTTTGCATACATGTGGAAGATGTAGTAGCTGTAGGGAGGATTGTCGTTTGCAGTCCACTGCTCTGGCTTTGGGCTCTTGTAGGAGAACAGGTGATTGCTATGTTTGGATTCGTCGTCTACACTGTCAAAGCCCGTCACCTGCACCAAAAGAGAAGGAATCAAGCTGTTTATTATGAGGAATTCTCTTAGTTTGATGAATTGAAACTATTAACTTACATATTTGAGGAACACATGAAGTTCTTTGTGCTTCTGCGGGTTAATAGTGGCCTCAAATAGAGGTAGGAATATGTTCTCCAGCATCTTGGCAAAATTAGGTACCAGCTTCTTTGACTTGAAAATGTCACTGAAACGCACGACAATTTCTACTTATTCACTCCCATCTTATTTTCCTGGCAAAGAATTCCACATTTCAACATTTTGGAAGCTGCCCTTCTCCCTTAGGATGTAGTACTCACTATATTCTGGGCACTTGGATGATCCACCGCATGTTTGGTGAATGTACTTTGTTGTGAATAAACCACTTGGACAGGCTGTCCCACTCCTCTGGAGAGCATCCATAGATGGACAGACGTGGCTCTGCATACTGGTACTTACTCTCCTCCAGGTCATGGGACACTTCCTGTTAAAGGTAAGAAGACAGTCTGTCCCTTATTCAACCTTATCTATTGTGCTTGCAATTCTGAGTTCAAATGTTAAGATTTTAACGACGATTTTATACCTTTATGATACGTGCAAAATACTCTCCGTTAATGAGGTTGTCTGATTTCAGGAAGATTTCTCTGAGTTCATTGGCTCCCACTGGGTTGTACTTAGAATTGAACTTGTCAAACCGGTGGAAGGTTTGCCTTCCCTGCAACGTTTACACAGGTGAATAGATGATATTGTAAAACTAAATTGGCAGATTAAAAATTACATGTTATCTATATTTTTATATGAATTTCACATTTTGGATCATTTCCTTCATTTTTGAGAAACCACTTTTTCTTCAAGCTCCTCCCACTACACTTGTCTCCAATATTATGAGAACTTGCATATTGAATACTTTATAAGTCACTATCTTATACCTTTGCTGCCATCTTTAGACAATAATCTTCAACTCAGTTTTAAAATCAGCATTTAGTAAAAACGCCACTCTAAGAGAAAAAAACAAGGTTGTGGCATTTTCGCTTACAGCGTGTACATCCAGAGAGTCCACAGTAAGGTCATAGGGATCCATGTTTAGGCTGTGGAAAACCTGTCCCAGAGTCATCATTTGTCCAGCCTTTTCCAACACCACACGGTCTTCCTCTGTCTTATATGTTTTTTGGATGAAGGTCAGCAGGTGCTTCTGGGACATGCAGGCAGCTGCGTGAATATGCGTGTCCACCTGGGAGAAAGGAAGGACCCCCAATCTGCCAGTTAATCAAATACGCAGTCACAACTTGTCTAAGTGAATGTGTGTCCATTGGTGTCTAGTGTGCAAGTGCAGAGATTAATTTTGGGATAACACATTGGGTTATAGGTTCTTTCTCCTATCTGTTGGAGGACTGAAAAGTACCCACCTTCCGGACATTGTAAAAATCTCTGTGAGGAACACTTTTCAGCTCCTTTAGCTCAGCCATCTCATTGAGCATCTCATGGAGGTAGAACTTCGAACCCAAGAAGTTTAGTCGTCTGTGACAGTAGGTCTTCCTGAAAAAGTAGAGAGGATGTGAACTTTTCGGCTAAGTTGAAGCACATACCGTACAAGTTACTTTTATCCCCACTGGTGTTCCGACAAGGATGTGAGTGATCGATCGCCATGACATGACACCGAAATGTTATACTTCCTTCTCAGTTTTGTACGAATATGGCTGTGTAGTTGTAAATTGAGGGTACATAACCCCACCCTTACCCCTAACCATAACCCTAATCCTTAAAATGTGTAAACTGAGTATTTTTGTTTTCTTCCATGTCCGTCCTTACAAGTTACAGACCAGTGGGAAAAAGAATAACACGTATCATACATAAAGACAGCCACAACTGGTTATACTGCATAATAGTGGTGGTGTCCTTTTGTTTTGGCAACTTACGTGGGCCCGTCTGCAATCATTGCCAACACATGGCAGAGGTCTATGGCAAACGTTTCTAGGTCTGGGTAAGGAAGGTTGTGGGGCTGGTCTTCTGTCAGAGCCTCAGCATTGTCATACACATTCACAATTCCATCCTTCATCTTCAGTTCATAGTTCAGGTTCTCTGGTATGTTCTTCATGCAGTAGGGATCCTCCCCTTCCTTAGGACAAGGACAGACATCTGGAGGCCACAATAGGGGCACGTTACTGTCAGACGTGCCAGAAGACACCATCAGCGAGTGCAACTTTTCAAATGTGAGTGTGTCACACCTGGCAGAACCTCATCTTCTTCGTTCCATCTCGTGCTCTCGGCACTGCGGAGGAACTTTGCTGTGGTTCTGTAGAATCTGTGATAGGCTAGTTTTGAGTATTTCTCCCGAATGAAGAGAGCCTTAAGAAGACTTTTGGCTGCCTGCTCATAGTCCTCCACTGTGATCTGAATGGGAAACATCACATCATCTAAGCCATCTGTGTGTGTCAGCAGACTGGACAATCATTAAGCAGGAACAGACAGTGAATATGCAATATTTAATGCAGCTGTCAAAGCATTTGTTATTGTTATGTTTGAAGGTATGAAGACTTTGTTCGCAAAAACATAACCACCATTTCCAGGTCATATCAGTCGAACTTTATGTTACCTGCATTCTTGTTTTTTTAGTTTATTTCGATTTTTTTTAACACAGTTTTGATTAATGTTACTGAGAATGCACAATAAATATCCTGTTATGTGTTTTTGTAAATTATATCCCAACAGGAATCCATAAATTGAGTGCTCTGTGAAAAATGTTTCTGTAGTGCCTCCCACTGAAGGAATATGAGCCAAAACAATACCACCATTTACCACAAGGGGGATCACTACCTCAATTGTCAATTATGTCTCATGAGCTCAGGTGAGAGGATTTGTTGTGGAGGCAGGATGGGGTGCAGCAGGTAGGAAGGAGGAGGGGAGGACCTTCTCAGCGATTCCACCCATAACACAAACTTACAGACTGTTGCTTTTAGTACTTACACCGGCACAGTAATCCCCACTGATGGTGACCCTCTGGTAATCAGGGCAGCTTTCTGGCACAGAGGAACACGTGGAGCTGGGGGACAGATACGGAGTCCAGTCTGGATTTAGTGGGATCTGCAGGGACATTGACTGGGAACGAATCATCTTTAGACTCTTCTTCCTGAAAAGATAAGCCACATAATTCAGATTTGTCTCAGGATCATCTGTGACACTAAGTAATCCGATCTAGTAGATAACAGCATCAGTAACCAATCCTACTTCTTGGCAGTCTCCTCTGACTGTTGCTCTGCTAGCTCCTTTAGGAGCTCATGCTCCTTGGCTTGCTGGAGGCCGATAGGACAGTCCTCAGGCACAGTGAACATGGATAAGGCATCCTTGTTGTCCTCCTCCTTCAGCGCTGATGCGAAAACCTTCTCTGCTAGGAGTCTCATCTCCTCATCCTCTTCACTCGGGGTTAATTTGGTGAACTGACGAGGCATGTCTGTGATGAATGTAAAAGTGAGAGTAAATCGACTGCTGACACTAACTTGTATTAATGGCTTATGAAGGAGACCTGCCCACTGAACACACAAAGAACTGACTCACTCACACCAGTCTGTGCTGTTTTGTAAACACACAAGCTGAAATTTGTAAGTGAGTGAGTGCATGAACTGCTGCACAGGATCACCACCTGGAGTGGACCATGTGCATGTTCATTTTGACCCAAATGTCATCACACTGCCACTGTGGTTGATGTTCTTCAGGCATGTTTTCTTTCCCACAGAAACACTGGAAAAAAAATACTTCTTGTGGAACCTAAAACAAAACAGCAAACCCTTAATCGTTACTTTTGACAAGCATTTACTTTTTTGCAGTTTGAAGCTTGAACTAACTGGGGAGAGAGGAGATGATATAATGCAACTATCACAAGAAGGTTTTATTACATCTAAAGCTTGTGGTTTGCTATCCTTTTCTGGAACTGTTTACAGAAAGTTTATTAATAAAATGACTGTAATAAGATACTGTGAGGGGAACAGGAGCTCTACAAATACCCATGGGGTTACCACTATACTTATGTCAGCAGCATTTAGGTGGGTTTTTTTTTCGCACTTTGCACTGCTACCAAAGACTCCTGTGTCAGATGTTGTCACACACTCCAGCCTATCTGCTTACAGCTGTTTGCTGCACTTCCAGACACATTCCGTACAGCTGCAGCGTTAGATAAGTAGGTGTCTATCTTTGCGAGGAGATAACCTGATTGTGTCTAAATGATGGAATACAACTCTAGCCTATTGGAGTCCTGAAATAATAAAAGAAAGGCCCCACAACGTGTTGCCATCTATGCCAATTTTCCGCCCTGCTAGGATCCTTCCAGGAAGCTTATCATTCCGGACACACAACACTATTCTGACAACAGCTGTGCGCATCACTGCCGTGGTGGAGCTTTATGGCACCACAGGCACTCTTTGAAACGGATAGGTTAATAAAGCTGCATCGATCTGCAAATGTTGGATGAATTATTAACCAGCCCAAACACACATCCCAAAATAAATGATCTGAAAAAAGCATTTTTATTTCCACTTTTCACACATATGGTCACTTATATATACTTTATATGTCCATTTGACTTTTGGAATTGAACCGTTTATGGCCAGTTTAGTTTTTGACCAAGCAGTTTAATGGGTGGTAACAGGTTGGAATGAATTCATGTTCCATATCAGGAGATAACCAACCATTGAGCATGGAACCAAAATCAGTTAATTTCTTTAAAAATAAATAAAGGCACAAAAAATTAGAGAGGAGGGGATACGGCAATGTAACTGCTGCACTGCTTTGTAATGTATTTCAGATAGCTGATATGTATTTATGCCTTTATATATAGCTAGATTAACAAAACAGCAGCTCCCAGGCTTTGCCAATTTTTTGGCTAAGGTTTGGTTCGTATGGGTTCAAAGGTTCAAATGTAAAACCCTGTCATGTCTTGAAAATAGCACAGATGCTGTTCTGTATCCCACCTCCCTGACGTCAACTTTAGTTTATCCTTTGAACAATCCTCCTGAGTCCACAACTTGCCTTCATGTCGATAGACAAATACAATATTACGCCTCTCTATTTCCTCTAAAAATGACCTAAGACGTTTTGTAATTTCTTATTGAGTGCAGTGAAAAGACATTCTAGACCACTGGAATTATTGATAGTCATTCTTGTGTAAAGATCAGTGACCTACCTGCATGCAGTAAACTATTAGTGAGTCCATGTTACCTTTTTACTAGTTGGTAAATTGTACTCATTTTTTGCACTATTTATTCTTGTACAATGTAACTTCTCTGATAAGTCCAGTGATAGCTTTATCCCAGCAACCAAATTTAACTGTTAAAATCAAGGTTAAATTTTGTTGAAAATCTTTATTTGGTATTTAATTGTACAGTAAACTCATTTGGGTGGAAACATTTTAGTTGGCATTGTACTAATCATTAAGTTTCTTTAGTTAACATTACAACCTTATGTTCTTTAACATAATTGTCTTATGTTGAATTACCTCCAAACGCTGAGCCTTTTGTCTGCTTCCATACGACAAATTCCTCAACACTGAAGCTTGTCAAATACTGGCGCCAAATCCAAAATGGCTGCCTGGAACAGTCCATTACTCCATGCCGGGGGCGGGGAGGTATTGTTGTTATTTAGATTTAACAATAATTCCAGGACTGGTGCAGAGTTTTGTGTTGTTTATTTTGTATGTACCAAAAGGGTCTGATTCAAAGTGTTAATTTCTTAGTTTTTCCCCCTGATCCCCCTATGTGTCTATTTACTTTGGCTAGCCAGTATGGCGTCTCATTCATAGGTCGGTTGTTTTGTTCAGTTGTGATTATGTTAAGCTGTCTGTTGACCGCAGTTATTTTGTTTGAGCCTACTATTCTTTCATTGTAAAACATTATTTCACCTTATTGTTTTTGTTAGTTTGCCGTTATGTTGAGTAAATAAAAACCCTAATTTTTGCAACTAACACCTGTTTCTGTGCCCTTTGGTTTGGTCCGCCATAACATCTATTAACAGTGTAGCTAGCTCTCATCCACCATGACTCATCTCATTTCTGATATCCTGAAGTCTTTGCTATGTCTGTTGACTGCAGGCTTATTTGTTGTTTACATGGTAGTTTATTTCTTCTATCAAATGGAAATTGCTGGAACTGCTGGAATTATTCTTTGGCTTAATTGTTTGCTTGTTAGTTCTATCGTTCCTGTTTACAAAGCTCTTAATGTCTGTTAGCGGCCACTCCAACTTTATCAAACGATAACATCATAATCCAAAAAAAGTGGGAACCCATTTATAGATGGACGAAATCTAATTGGATACAACATACAGTAGTTTGCATTATAATTGATACCAGTGACTGTCCAATTATCTATCTACCTGCAAATGAAAATAGTGTAAGCCTTCTCCAATCCACAGTTATAGCATCTTTATAAAGGATGAAATCAAAGACACAACTCTCCACATTGTGGAGGAACTAAGGAACTTCTACTCATCTCCACCACATCTGCTGTCTAATCAAACCCAGACAGATTCCTTTCTGATGACCACATGCTGTGAATCACAGCTAATGTATAGTGACCCAGATGATAAGATGTAACTCAACATGAAAACACTCTCCGTCCAGTATTAAACTTCTCTGTCTCTCATCACCACTGCCCTTACCTTGAGTGCCACTGATAGCCATATCTGGTGCTGCTGTATTCACAAGCACTGTACAAGTTTGAGGCAGGAGTCTCTGTCTCTGCATGGATCTAGTTCAGGCACAGTGAAACTATGAGTCTGAGGTGGTGCACAACACTTTGGTTTTCCTGACTGCTCATCTGTCTATTTTAAGGAGGCAGTGGCATCATGTTGACAGGTCAACTAATCCTGGGAATGTAAAAGTTGGCTGACAACAAAGAGCAGGCCCTCAGAGTAAGCACAGTTTACTGCCCACTGCTTTCTTTGTCTCTTAGTTCACCATGTTGAACTAAGAGACAAAGAAAGCAGTGG